>JTDE01000994.1:11458-61014 GCA_014338405.1 Paragonimus skrjabini miyazakii | reverse complement strand
TTGCTATCCGGTTCCAATGGATTAAACTCTAAAGCAACACAATTATTCCACGAAGAAGAGCAACAACTAAAAACAATAACCTGTTGTTCGCTCTTATTTCTATGGTGATCAGTGTTTGTATGCGTACAATTTAAAACGGATTATAATGGCTGTGCGTCATCTCAAGTGTTTATTCGACAAAATGCATCTTTCACACTTTGACTGTGTAAATAGCAATTTGCGACAAGATGAAACAGATCATTTGTCTGCAGTTTGACTATGATAATATGTGTGAGAACTGGATCCAGTAAAGTATCCATTATTATGCCGTCATTCTCCCTATAAAGATATCCGTTGAAATGAAATTGAACATCTGAGGTACAAAATAATAACAACTTCAATTTGCTGTTTGGATTATCATTGTTATATTGGCTGTTCTCAATACCATCGCGAAGATTATCATTCACTTCTCAACCACACATTCGTAAACAGCGAGGTCACGTCTGACGAAGTTATGTTGCTATTCTGAGATTAACTGAGTCCAACTGGTTGAGAAATTCAAAAACGTTTTATAGACTGAATTGAGTCAGTTGCAATTCGGTTGGTTCCCGTAGCCCAGACAGCCACCGCGCTAAGGCATAATACAACTAACTGTAAACGTCTGGGATGTATCACAATGGCGCTCCGTTTTTCTGAACGTCAGAGAGAGCATGAATTATCATCCCTAGTGGTCTGAGGCGTTAGAAGGCGCAAGCGTTAACGCATTACTTCTTCCTTAAGAGTACTTTGGATGACTGTTATTTTGTTTATATGGTTCTCATCTTAGTAATCAGCAATCTGTCACACAGTATGGATGGCATTTTGTCGGCATACATGGCTTTCTCAAATAGAATGGTTCCTGATCCCCTACCAGATATCGTCAACAGAACAGTTGTGTCGGTTGTCAGCTTTTTTATGGCATCTTCATCAAAATGCAGTTGAGTAACTCATATCTATGTTCATAGCACATAATCACAACATTAAGTCCATAAAATTCCGCATCAACTTCTGAAGATAAGTCTAGTTCATCCGGTGGTTGGTGTAGGTTTAAAAACCGAAGCTCAACAATGTACTCGGCTACAGTGAAATCTAGCATAGTTCAATACAAAGTGACAAAGGAATGAGTGTTCAAGTTCGTCAAATAATTGAACCTGAGGCTTGATGGGTTCAGTTCACCACTCAGTTTCGTACTTCCAACTGAAAACTCAGCTCAAACACTCTCATTTCTATTACTGAGAGCAATCTGACTGTGATAATACGTTAAAGCTGATTACGTGTTAGTCACTCTGCTTTGTTAGCTAAAAGTCCCTCTCGTGTTTAGCATTAAGTTAGAGAGATTTGGCAGTGGACCGTATGTTACACCGATACACAACATTTCGGTTAAATCGTCGGAAATGGTTTATTATTCACAAACTCTTTAAGGAGTGGTATAATAGCAAGTGCTTGTGATTCTGGCGCTAAATTTTCTATACTCAATAACTTGTTCCACTAACGTTGAGGGCCTGGACTGTTTTAATCTTCCCCAAATTCCCATACAATTTATAGTGGGTCAGTTACGCAAACAGTCGGTTTCGGTAATCATCATCAAGCTTTTGTAAGACATGTGGACAATATGTAAAAAATCCAGGACAAACTAAATAGACTACAACACACACCTTCTCGGTTTTATGCTGCTACTTTACCAGCGGAAACGCTTTTGCTGATCAACATACAGACTGCGAACAGCCCGCACACCGGACAAAATTCAATAATTCCGGAACACGCTGAGTCTGAATGGATGCCGAAATGGTTCCTGGAGAGAAACTTGCAACCAGAAATGAACCCTGAGAGGATCGAGGCAATAAATAATATGCCTATTTTCCCCACTCTGTCATACAAGAGTGAAGTTACTAATGAGGTTATCCTGCTTCACGGGTTATACTACCGTTTAATATCTATCTGGTGTTAGAATTCCTTCGAGAGTATTTTGCTTCCGAAATTTCTTTCTGTGTGCCTAAGTGTGAGACAATTGATATATCCTCTTCGGTTATTGGTGTCATGATGACCGCATATGTGACCAGTTTGTCAAACAGTCATTCAAAAAACAGCGGCAAAATGACCCGATGTGGCCAGACTGCTAATCGTTACTGAGACGATAAAATGTAATCAGGTCATTCGACAGAAGTACACCAGGCATTTGCAATAGTGGATAATCTCATACAAATTGGTCTCCTACAAATTCAAGTTAATCAGACTTCATAAAAAGGTTTTACGGGGTTAACATTGGAACTACTGATTGAGTGACACACACAATAAGATCTGTGAAGATCACTGGTGTCTGAGTTGACCTGGGCTATTGACTATGTGGGCATTAATGAGAATGTACCACATAAAACATCAATCGGTAGATGATTATGTGGCTGCTAGTAATCCTGACTCCGTTTAATCCGTGACCTCAAGCGTCTGACACAACATGTTCAAATGAAGCTTTCACCCCGAACTCGATAGATAAAATTACCGTCGCGGTTAACAGTGATGTTTGTTAGCAAAACCTCTCCGGCACGGTGCATATTCCACAAACAAACTGCATTTCCAGGGGTAAAATGTCTGCAGCGTGCACTATAATGCCTGTTAAACTGCAATCTCCTCAGCTTATATCCCGCTGTTGAAAAAATCTTCGGTCAAATTGTACCAAATGGAGCACCCAACCGTTGTCCAAGAAGTACTTCTGCCGGCGGCTGCTCTTCTAGTGTCGATGAGTCAGCTGTTCAGCGGTAAGCGATCAGTCCTTTTCCCCTACTGTCCGCTTCATTTCCACTTTCTGTAACGTCCTCTAAAACGTGACCACGAATCTGTCACTTAGCCATTAGCTTGTGGGAGATTAAGAGCAACAAATGTGTAATAGATTTTATCTTTGATACGGAATTCTAGAAGTGCTACTGAACTCAACTATGATCCACTGTCGGTAACAATAAATTCCGGAGCACCATATTGAAAGAATAGTTGCCAGAGGTCAGAAAAGCTCCTTTGTTGTGACTAGCTTTATAGGGGAAAATCCCGGCCAGTTTAAGCGTGCATTGACAGGTAGCAAATGAAACAGCCTACAAAATCAGGGTCAATCTAGGACCATAGTTTGTCAGCCTTAAGCCATGAGTATAATTTTGGTTTAACGGGCATCTTCGCCATTATTGCATAGTTTTTGCAGGCTGAAGCCAAATTTTCAAGTCAACTGACAATTTCCCACCAACAAACACAACTGCAAGCCAACAACTTCATTCAACTAATACCGGGATGACTCGAATTCAATGCCGTAAAGCCACCAGCATCAAAAATCTGTTAATCATAGGGAGCAAGTTCTTACGACGAAAACAAAGGTTCTAGTGTTTTATCTGCTTAATCGGTTGACCAATCGTACCGGAGTTACTGCACAGCGTATAGTAATCGATTCTCTTGTCTTGAATGCTGGTCCTCCTTCGTGGGTGGCAGATACCGGTGAATTTCCAATGCTTTGTTTAGACTATGCGAAACAGGGATTTCCCCTAAGCCAGAATGAGCAAAACAGAAGGAGGAGTTCTTCTTAGTACACTCACCAAAAGGGTGAGAATTATGGTTATTCAGAAAAGACACTTTAAAAGGTAAATGTTCTGATAGTGTAAGCCAAGTATCACCTAGAGGTGATCGAAGCGTTCGCATTCCCATAGACTTTTAGCTGACTCCTTGCAAAAAGAATTACTGGGCTCCAGCTTCGTTCCTGTTAAATTTTGTCCTCATTATGTATAATTGACACGTCCGAGAATTAAACTTCGACCACACTATGATAAGGCAACCGCGTTGACCACTGCGTAGTTAACCTCACTTTAAACACGATCGGACAATTATATGCAAACGCTTGACCACATTCAATCCTCCAACACACTTTTCTACACGTACACCTGTTGAACCTGTCATGTACGCATTCGGGTCAGTTACCTCTCTAAAATGTCATGTCCAATATGTAACGTGCCTCGACATTGATTCCAATTTGACTTATATTTCAAAAGTTAATGCGAACTATAAAAACAGGTATGTTTATTCAATCAACGCTTGACACAATGCCTGATGTGGAACGCCCGGCATGATTAGCGGTCTCAACTCCGTCAGCAACGTTAATTTCGGTGTCATCAACACTACCTATTTCACTGCTTGACATGACTGTTAGTCGCGATCACTGCCATAACAACTAATCAGGTTTTATCACACACCTCTACACGATGCAGCAAGAGAAATGATTATTCACTGTTACACAGCGTGTTAAACAACAAATCCAGTCTTGACGCTGCCACACAGACTAAACAATAAGCAGTCCTACGGCAAGCATCTTCGACTCCAAGACTTGTACAAGTCTCATTCAGTAAACGAATTATAAAATCAGACACAACCCTTACATCAACCCATCAATGCGTCATACTCCGCAAGCGTCCACTGTCTCAAATAATGTTTCGCAACGGTTGAAACAACTTCGGTCGCGCTATTGGGATTTTGATAAGTTCCAGCATTTCGTTAATACAGTTTTGTTAATCACGTGCACTCGGTATACTACCACTCGTGAGTCATATATATATATATATATATAATATATGTATATATAGACGTTAATTACTTTGTCCTGTGTAACTTTTCCACCAACTTGCTTTGTACTGTTTGACACACTGTCATCTTCTGTTCCTCCAAGTTTTGATAAACTCACCCCTTGTTCGCTGGCAACCATTTTTTGAAGTTATTTCAAGTTGGTCCATCTGGAACAATTTTTCTTTTGGGAAATTTGCGTTTCCGGCTAATTCACATTCAGACTGACAGCATCTTCCTCGTTATTTTTTTTTAATAGTACAGTATGAAATGCAACAATTTCGATCGCGTTTTCTGACGCTTTTTTAAACTTGGAAGATAGTCCTATAAACCCGACCGTTAGAATCAGCGTCACTGGGGTTTGTGTTAAGGGATCGGGAAGTTGGGTAATTTCAAATTGAACATCGCTTACATTTTAGCGCACCATTCGTAAACGGTCAATCTCTTTCGGAAAGAAGCAACATACTCACTTTTTTTCATTCATATTAGCGCCTGTCAGTAGTACGCATCCCCGTCACGGCAGGAATTAAAACTCTGCTCACACTTTGATAGTGCAACCACGTTGACCATTGCGTCATCAACCTCACACTAGGATCGACCGGACTGTTATGCCTGGAACTCAACCAGATTCCCCTGCAAGTAATGATCTAGTTGCATGATCGTCTCGATAAGAGTAGTAACTGTCCTGTTAACCCGCGCCCAGTATCATTTTTGAAAGAGTCTGGCTGGAAAGTCTATCTAGGCACGAGGGCTGCAATCGCGCGAGAGTGATGTTCAGTTTAAAAGTAACCCCATCTCCACCTACCCACCAGTAACTTGAACTATCCCGCTTGAAATGTAGGCCGAATGGGCATCAATGTCGAGACATGTTGCCTATTGAATACGACAAGTTGGAGAGATAACTGACCTGATTACGTATATGACATGTTCATCAAGATATTTACGAAAGGTGTACAGAGGAAAACATTGGGTTGATCACGGTGTTTCGAATGATTGAACAGTGACCTGTCAGTTATGAATAGGGTATGCCGAACCTCTATATGTCTATGGGAATTTGACGGAGCACAGGTGGTCAATCTGGCGTTTGATGATGCTGATGTCTGCTGGTGTGGTGGGCTCCATGTTGTCGAGCCGTTCAAATAGCCTACTGTTCTGTGGACAGTCAGCCGTTTGTGCCTTAGTTTCGACAGCCTGTACGATATGCCCTACGACCACTCGTTGCGCGACGAGGATGTCCCTAGTTATCGATCATAAATATTATCCAATCGGCACACGACTGGATTAGCCGGCGAAAGCAGTGGCAACACTGTGCAACATCTGTCTTTAGAAGCACGAAGACGCTGGCTTCCCTAGTAGCTCCAATCGGTAACCCAGTGAGCATGACTTCCAAAACTGAACTTTAGATTTCGTGTAAGTAGTGGAATCATTTTAGGGTAGGAAGTTTTCCCACAGTCTACCCTTCGCGTTCGTGCTCCCGCCTTAACGCCCGTGACCGCAATTCATAATTGTTGATTGGCTGTTCAGTTTCCTTGATAAAATCTGTACAGACGGTTGCGTAAGTAGTTAAAATGGGTTGTCAACTAACACTTCACATCAGACAAACGAATCGCCATTGACGAAACACGAATGGCTTTGATAAACAATGTTAAACCGCCCATTCTGTTTATTTCTACTTGATGAATCAAAACGAATAAAACCGGTTGTGGAGTGTCGGTTTAAGCATGAGCATCAATAATCATTGTGAACTCAATCTCTATTGAAAAGCTGGCAGTCTAAGATAAACCGTGTCCATCCGCATACACGAGGTGAAGACTGAGTTATAAATCAATCTCAGTTCAACCGATTCTTCCATCACGTAACCTCGATCAGTTCAAAATGCACTCTAACCTTGAGTTATTACTTCAAGCTTTCACCGTCCGAGCGCTAGGGGGGTTAAAATGAATTTTATGAATAAACCGTGAGATATAGAGGCTGTAAGGTTGACAGGTCGATGTATAACCCTCAGTAAAACGTTGATGTTTGTCACTTCTGTGGGTGGTGTAATTTCCACTGTTGCGAGAGGGGCGCGTCGGACTTGGTTGACCCCGTAGTTGCACCGCGAATGACATGATGGAACGCAAGTCAATGATGCAATTGTCGTCGCATGGAACGGTAGGGAGGCCAAGGCGCACGAAGTGACCGGCCGGTTTCTCACGCAGACAAATCTTGTTACCGGGAGAGTTGTATTGTGCTACTACTGTCTCTGAATTTGGCCAAAATTAAAATAAGCGGTGAAATCAGGAAACTGTTGTTAAGTGCGACCTCTAAGGTGGGATTTGAAGTTCACTGCACTGCATGTGAGTACGAACAGGCGGAGGCGTGGAAAAATAGCTGTTGCTGAAATTTCGTTGAGATGGAGAACAACAAGACCAAGCTTTACAGGTGATCAACCTGAGGTTTTGTTGCGACAGTTGAAGAAGAAAGTGTAACTAGATTACATTGAATGCCCCACTGAGTCATCAGTGACTGGCTAACCCCCAAGTAAACGTCGCTACTCTTTAAGACCTGTGCCATCTAACGTAATCCCCAAGAAGTAAGAGAAGCTTTCTGATTGCGCATAGCAGTTAGCGTGCCACGGATGTGCAACAAGGAAATGGTATATTACGGAAAACAATCAAAATTTTGGTTCCTGTCTATCCTCGGGGAATCGAAGGTGTATCAACTCTGCGAGCGACCACTTCCGTCCTATAGAGATGCATACCGTGACAAGCTGATCATCTCCGCTTTCTAGAAATTTCGTGTACGAAGGCTATCCGATGAATATGAAGCACATCTTCAATGAATTCTTAAGGACATGTTTCAACAATGTGTACCAAAAATAGCCGGGTACGCTTAATTTGGTTCTGTCAAACCACACTTGAATAAATACAGACGGATATCATTGCTGTTTGTTGATGTGGGGAATAGGTCACTATATTTGCTCCTATATATTTCGTCACTCGATTCTGCTGGAAAAATGCCTAATAAACTTAGAAGTTTCTCTCATTGTTTATCAACCTATCCCACTAGTTGTTTAAGCTGTGTATTATCGTGTTGTGTCCGCTTTCGTTTCATTGTTTCGATTGGTAATCTGATTAATAAATGTAATTTTTAATTCTCTGTAAAACCTGGTTTTCTTTTCACAGAGTTGGAAGCAGACGAACAGCTAACCTGAAGTGAATCGGACGTTGTCTGCTGCTACAATAAAGTCGTGTGGTATTGGGGCTTAATGAGTATGTCGTTAAGATAAGAATGCCAGTTATAAACGCTACGTGGAAAGAGGAATCGCAAGCGAATCACGTAAACGGAAATCCGTAGGAGCCCAGTGTGAGCAATGTCCACCCCACAAATTTGCCTAGCTATAGTCGCCTCATGAACCTAGTGCCAAGATTTAAAAATACCGACAGAAACAACTGCGATAGTTTGTGAAAACCGAATGTCAGTGTTGCAGCTCGTAAACTAACGACGGGAAACTTATGAAGATTTACGTGTATGTCTAACCGATAACAATAAGCGATTGACAATGAATATCAGACTATGAAAAAGAATGATTAAAGAATGAACAGAGCTGAATAAATATATAAGCCAGTGGGTAGTAAGCTACTGAAGAAAGAGAACAAGTTGTCTGCTCAATCGAAAATACAGCGCGATCAAACCAATCGCATTGTTCATGTTCGCACGGGTTCTACACTGAATGCAGTTGATAACCGATATATTGTATATCTCTCGTGTGCATACATAACGCAATTTGAGCTTTTATTCAGTAAAATTACACATCAACAAACAGAAAATAGTTTTGTTGGTGACTCAACTGAGATAATAGTTCCTGAATCGTTACATTTGATTTGCCCTTCAGCGTTTACGGGTTTTCAGTTGGATAAAAGATCACTACCCTTCGATTAATGTCATCCAGCTTAGAAATATTTCGTCTGCGTGATACAATACAGACGGATATCGCCTAAACAGTTCCGCAAACTTTCGGTGAAGCATGATGTGATCTCTTTAAGAATATTGAGGCGGTCAGTTTGTGTGAATGGCACTGTCGTCCGAAAACTGTCTGAACCATGACGCCATTTTGGGACTATTCCGAATTAGCGCAGCTAGTCCACTTAAAATATGATCGGTGAAACGAAGAAGAGGGTGAAACTACTGCTGTTGCTGAGGAGAAGAAGAAGGAGGAACGGGAGGAAGAGGAATAAGTTGGTGCTATAAATGGTGAAAATCGGCATGTTGGTGAAAAAAGTAGAAAGATAAAGTTCGAAGCTCTATCCCCGTAAAATGAGGTGAAACATATGAACAAAAATTAAAAATGCCTGTTTGAGCATCATAACAAATCCACAAGGGAAATGAATGGTATATAGTAAAAGATAAAATACTGGGTCAAAACACTTACAATGGCTAGGCATTTCGCAGAGATACTGCGCTGGGTTACCTCCATAATTCATCGACAACGTGATTCACCATTCATTTTTTTTGGCCCATGCCAAGTTAGTCCGTTAGTTAGTGGATAGACGTTGTGACCTGAATCGCGCACATGGATGGAAGTGAGTTAGACAAACGGGCACCTCGATAACCGAATTGACTAGCTGGATGCTATTGGACGATACCTATGAGCTATGCGTTAAAAAATGGTCTATCACGTGAAGGTTATTTGTGATAGAATTGAATTAGGTGAAATAAACGAATTAGTAGTCGTGAACAAATAGTGGTAGTGTTACCAGGATGTGACGGATTCACGTTTGGCACCTACATCTCTTGTAATATGTCAGACTGACTGGTTAATAATACTACGGCGTAGTTCATGTTTCCTCGACCCAAAAAAGTTCAGAATGCCCTAACGAGGGTATACATGACTTTGGACAGTCTGTCACCTGCATGGCCTGGGACAACGTTGGTCACCGCCGAACATGGACAATTCCGAGAAAGGAATACGAATCCTCGTGGTGTTCATCGTTGGTAGGTACGACAGTTATACTGGATTCTTGAATAGCTGGAACCGATTCGAGGGTAGACCCATTTGGTCATCGGCCCCAGAAACAAAAAGCGGACGATGCGACGACCCTACCGTTGCTGAACTTTCAGGTCTGGCCTGTCCTTTGCACCAGATTGGTCTCTTTTGCTAACCTCCGATTCACTGGACTACATCCCTCCTAGCGGCAGTGGATATGCTGTAGAGATGAATACCATCTGGGGGATTTGCGAACGGAGCTGCTGTTTCCGATCCGTGAGAGACCGAGAATTCTCTGCCTCATTCCGCTGTTTTGCATGTTTGGTTTGTTAGCCAGTTGTTCTGGATGATGCTTGTAAGTTAATCACCTTGTAGTTTTACGAAGTGGGAAAATATCCAGCCCGGTTAACAGTTAAGAACTTGTGAACTTGTAGTGTTTTAATTGTCACCTTACCAATCTAATGCTACTTTGATCGAGGTAACACGTGTGGACCGTATTCTATCGTCGTTCAATCAGAGTAAAGTTCGCACTCAACATAAACAGCGTGGTCTTCACTCTCGTGACCCACACATTCAAACACATGTACCTAATGTCACGTATACATGACTTAACGTGACGTGGCTAATCTGGTAACGAAGACAGCACAGAACACAGTAGAACACTCCCGCTTAGCTGCTATTTACTTCTTCATTCCTGGTTCCACACACTGAACAAATTGACTGATTTCTCTGTCTTCTAAAACGTTTTGGTTCTAACGTTTTCCAATCGGCTTTCGGTTTTATTATCACCACATATTTTTATGTTTATAGTGTTAGCCCGTAGGAGAGTAGCTCCACTAATTCTGTGAACGTACACCTATTCACAACTTGGAATAACCAGCGCCTAACTTGATTCAGTCAGGTTGAAGTGCGTTGTTTCATCCATTGTTATATGATGCTCTGCACGTTACTGCTGTGAATTCCATTCACATAGCACAAGAGGTTTGAGCTGCCGTTATAAACTTACAAGCAAAATGAACACATCTTGAATTTCTTGAAACCTCTTGAACATCTTGAAACTGTAATACTTAAGCGTAATTCCGAATCCAAACATATCGTTGGTGATCAGGAGCCTTTAAGGTGTTGAGACGGCTGTTACAAATCTTGGACGATTGAGAAATAGATGGTGCGTCGTTCCATCGGCTATTTTGGCAACGTTTACCAATATTCGCGTGCATCATCCTGTTTTCCCACGAGATGTCTACTCACGAAATATCCGACCTTTCTGTCGAACTCATGGTTGTTCTGAACACCAGAAGAACGAATTATTTACCTATGATATGGCCATGCTATCTAACACAAGATGTTTACTTTTACAGTGGGCTTCAAACCACCCACATTGGAAATCTGAAATTACTCGTTGAAAATGAAATCGTGGCTGCAGCGGCCCACGTATTCGGTAATCTCAAGTAAGATCAGGGTAATGATCGAAAAATTTAACTACTATATGTGCTGGTACCAAGTTATGTTCGGTGTCGATGTCCGTGTATGCAAACTGCCTTGTCTGCCTAAAGCATTGAATCTGATTTTGGAAAACTATCATGCTAGCCAACAATACAGCCGACTTAACCTGACATTCTGCTATCTTGTCACCGTCTCTACATCAGAGATAAGAACCCAAATCAGCCATTTCTGATGAATTTCTGATCTCTCTGGATCAAGGGTTAGTGTCATACCACCCAATCACTGGGAGAAAACATGAATGAGCATTAATTTTTTCCTGACTGTCTACAATAATACGGAGACCAGCAGATGGAAAAACTACCTGACACTAAATGTTAGTCTTCGTTATTCATTTCCTTGAAGTTTCACAGTTGCTGACCTTCCAGAAGACTGTCATTCATGATCATTCCCAGTCACACTTAAACTCATTGCTTGACTTAAGAAGTAATCGTTTGCAAGGTTCTGTTACAAACCATGCAGTTAACAGACCTGTATGCTTCTGGTTCACCCAGTAACCCAGTTCATCTGCCCCGGGGGTAACAAGACGGAAATTACGAATTTCCAAAAATGCTAACCAGCTTTCGTGACAGTTATAAAGCACATTGTCAGTCATCATATTTAAACTGGGTTCCTCCAGACTACGCTCGACCACTCTCTGGTGTGGAAAGATGAGATGTACTGTTGGAGGTGGTAATTAACACAATGGTTATCTTTCCGGGAGATTGTTATTCAGACGTCACTTTCAGCGAGAAGTCAAGGAACTTGCGAGAGCGGAAAGTTCTGCAGTTATGGCATGATGATAAGTATGTTAGATGAGCTTCACATAATCTGATTTCCAACGTCTTTAGCGATCAAGGATTCCAGAATAGAGGCATAGTGTACTCTTGTTCAGTCTTTGTCTTATTCTGCGTAGAGTCTGTTGAAGCCAAAGTCTATCATTGAAATCCCCATGTAGTAGAGCACTTGAGGCTTACAAGTACTAACAACTGAATAAACTCACTAATATGATTATGATTTAAGTAAGTGAAAATTCAGTAACTTGCCAAACTGATCTCTAAAGGCACGGCTAACGACATCAAATTGAGAGCCCTTCCAGGGGTTGGTAACTCAATAAGAAGAGAGGTGTTACTTGAAGAAGGTCCGGAAGCAGAGTATGTAAAACTTCCTGTCATGATCTCGTCGATCATTAACAGTTCCAGCCATGAGTAGCTGCTCTACGAGACTTATGTTGAAGTATAGATGTTTGGGAATTAAGACAACAAGGAGTCATCTAATTTCAAGTGGTTACACACCACAAATTTGAAGCCGAGACCTGCAGACAGTATATCTTAAGCCCTTGACCAGGTTGGTAGACGCACACCGCAAACGGTAAATAGAATGTATGTCGGTCCTCAATTTTTCTGCAGTACCAGTTTAAAATAAGTTCAATAGAGTGTCCGGAACGCATTTTTTGTCCATGGATAAGTCGAACTTGGCTCACCCGTCTTTCTAAATAACTCCACCTGGGAACAGTAACATACTACCAGATTCAAAAAATGAGTTGAGATGAAGTTGCCACTCAGTGATTTAGGTGATTAGAAACAGTAAGATCTCCGTAGATGTTGTAAAGCAGGGTACTGAATGAGATTTTTCCAATGTTGTTCCATTTTTGATGTGAGACTGCTTAAGATCAACTTTCGATCTGTGTACTGTTCATAAAACGCTCATAAGGAGGTCATCATCATCATCATCATCATAACAGCCATGAGCATCACCGAAAGGTACTGTGGCTTGGGCCGCCGCTCACCCCAACAGTGACGTGGAATATTCTGGAAGAAAACGTCACTAAGAAAGCTGAACATTATTAAAACAAGACTAAGCGGAAGAACTAGAAATGGTATGGATACAGGTCCGCCACTGACTGCAACACATTGCCATCTTGGATAGCGCCTCTGACCAGTGGTTTGAGTGATCACGAGGACCCCTTCCAGGCAGGCAACACCTACCCAATGGAGCAGTCAAGGTCTTCATATTGATGTGGTTGTCTTGCGGTAGCAAGGTTTGTATACGTTGCCGTGAAGGCAGAATTAGAATGTTACAGGACAGTGTTTTTTATCTACCGCACCGATGGGTGAGCACACAGTGGTAGATGAGGTCTGGGTTGATGTCATAACAAATGCCCTTTTTTAACAAAACATTGCTCCGGAATAAGTGGGTATCCCATGAAATACAGGTAATCGTAGATGATAAGTTTTGCTGATAGTCGATAGGACATGAGATGACAGGTTAGAATATGGCAGTAGCTGAAGTCGTGGTTAATATGGTAAGGGACACAAGCGTTTCACTTGACTACCTTTAGTAATGAGGTGTTAGATACAAAGAATATTCAAGACATCATAAAAGTAACTGGCCATTAACAGCCAAGGAGTAGGACGGTTGAAGGGTACGTTGTAGTGGCTGAGTTATGTAATAATACCGCAAGCGATATTCATTCATATGTCAACCTTGCGCCGACCAATGGTGTGATTGCAACAAGGAAGGTCGCACGATCTGACGAAGATCGCAA
The DNA here is from genome assembly GCA_014338405.1 of Paragonimus skrjabini miyazakii. Classification (NCBI taxonomy): domain Eukaryota; kingdom Metazoa; phylum Platyhelminthes; class Trematoda; order Plagiorchiida; family Troglotrematidae; genus Paragonimus; species Paragonimus skrjabini miyazakii. The sequence continues at coordinate 47,419 of JTDE01000994.1, read as the reverse complement.
AAATAAAGATCATCTAGCAGCTGGTAGAAGAAGAGGTCATGTGGCTGTAGCAGGTTACGAGACGATGTCCGAAAAGTTGAAGACGTTAGTCAATGGCCTTGGTGAGAAAAGTGAGATCTGCGCCAGAAAGCCTAAAGAGATGCATAGTAAGCAGGAATTCTTGGCGAAAGCCGTTAGAAATCTGGAGGTAAATGAAGATTGAGCGCTTGTTTGAAATTGGACTGCGGTCCTCAAGGATAATACCGAGGTCTCCACTAATCAGAGTACGGTGATAAACTGTCATCTAGTGAACTTCCTCAGACATAGGAACATATCTGGATATAGTGCCACTAAGCTCATTTTCAGCTGAGTGACATGTCATTCAGAACGCATGATGGTTGAATTCGCTCACCCGAGCAACCAAAACTTAGTATTGGTATCGCCGATAGGATATGGTCACAGTGTCACCTGATCATGTGGCTGGATAGCGAAACTTTAGACAGGGTCTCACTAGCAGTAATTCGGCTAACGTAAATTAGTTGATTTTGTTTCATCTGCAATCATATGTGCACTGGGCTCGGTTACCTGCTGAAATGACCATTGTCCCGAAATAGGACAAGAATATTCCCACTGTTAGAGCTGAACACTTTGGTTATCCGAGGATTGTGCGTTTGAAATTGGCAACTAAGTGGGAAATTACTGCAAAGAAACAGGAAGAAGTCCAAGAAGTAGTGTCTGAGCAGTTGGCCGCGCCACATTTTGGTAACAGTTCATTGAAGGGCGGTCAGGAGAAGATCCCGAGTGTATTTTTTTTACAATGGTACTGACTGCAAAGGAAATAAATGTCTGGAGTTCTCAGGAGGACTTCATTGTGAGATTAACCTTGCCACTGCAGAGACCAGGCTACTGGAAGAACTGGTAGTAATTGATAATTGCTCTCCCATCAGTAGTTGGTGTACAGACTGAGCAGGAAAGATGGTAGGAAGGGTGGTCATGTTTTGCTGATAGTGACATAATACTGTGGCCAGTGACAAAAGGTGCAGCTGCACCTAGGAAACGTTCAGCTACTAGACCTCCCTCCACTAGGAGATGCTGGGTATTTGGCTGTGATGGAAACATAAAATTACTATTTGCTGAAGATCCCTATCAAAGTGGCTTTACTACACTCAAGTTTGACAGAAAGATGAACTATACTGCTTTTGAATTCTTTCATAATGAACAACTCGGAATCCTACAAAAGAAGAGTTTAATATTTGGAGAAACAAATTGGATAGAGAGTGTTGCAGTGATGGACTACCTGATCATTAAAAAGCCATATGAAATCTTGGACCTGGGGTTGAGACTGATCACAGGATTGTTCGCTTAAATTAATAAGAAATGCGTGTGGCAATCCCCATTAAATGCCTCATAAGCATACACATGGAGTTGTTGAGAGGTGTTGTGCAGCAGATTCAGTAGTTAATTATGCAAAACATCGATTGTATTGTATCAGTCTAAGTCGCCTGACAGAAAAAGTGTAATCTCCTGCTGGCGTCGTAAACATGCTGAAGCTCCGAGGTGAGGAAGGAAAGCCCTACATGATGCTAGATTACAGGAGAGTATAGAAGATATTGTTAATACAAAGTGCAACGGCAGGTATTTTCAACGATACTAAAAGGTTGTTGGTTCAGCTGGACAGAGTTGTCTTAAACCAACTCCTCCTAAGAAACTGACTAAAAATATTGCATAATTTCCAAGTTGCATCAATCCAAAGACAAACACTAGCTTACAGTGGAACTTAAAATCACTGAGTATGCCTAATTATTGTATTTGGAGCCTGAGACTGATGATAATGTAGTGAGTGTAGCCCTCTGAATAAGGCAGCCGTACTGTATACATGTTCATGGAATATATACAAGATTTTGCTTAAGATCTTCAAAGATAGCATACTTTTCTCTACGTGGATATTTTTAGTGATCACCATCGCTTTCCTTTAGAATCACAATTATAAAAGACAGCTACTGCAAGCTTATATGGGGGTTTTGAATACGTCTGCGTTTGGTCATCAAAATACCGAGCGATGTTAATTGCATGCTTTAGAAGTTCGTCTTTGTTCGGAATGCGGTGTTGACATGATAAATTCAAACAACTATCAGAAGGGCTACCCGAATCACATGTACTTAATCTATGAACACATAACTGTTTGTCATCAACAACACCGATTGTAACTTTGTTCAGTCAGGTGTCAACTTCCTGGACTATAAAACTGATCATACTAGTAACTCTCAACCGTATGATAAAATACATGCAGTCATTGAGGTTCCACACTCCGCATTAATGAAATATCCTTTGTGATTTCTGGAAATGATACATTCTTACTACGTTTTATCCCAGAGGTTCTGCTCTCGAATTATCATTTATACGCAGTCTCTCCTCGATGGCTAAAAAATTGACCTTGGATGGCCGGTCAAAACAGGCCTTCGAGAAAACCAAAACAAATCTCGCCAGTGTCCCGTTTCCGGCTCTCTAGCTAACCGTTTTGCCTAACTACAGATGCTCCAAATTCTGTAACTGGGACAGTCTTACATCCGTGAGTCAACAGACCATTTCAACCGCTCATATTATGCTTAAGGGACATGCAACCTGCTAAGACGTGTTAGAACACCCTTTCTGCAATTTTTTAAAATTTATACTGACTATAAACCCATGGTATGTGCACTTTCCATCAATTCCACCAAGTATTCACCAGAATAAATTCATGACCAAGTTACTCTTTGATTCTCCATTGAAATAAGCGATGCATCTGGTTCGCTCAGTGTAGTGACAAATGCATTATGAAGACTTGTTATTAACGCTATCCACATATTGTCTGTCACAGTCTCCTCAAAGTGATTAAGACAGAAAAAGCTGACCTGATTTAGCTGATTACCAACGGTCTCTGTCTGTTCTCCAACTACAAAACTTCTACTTCAAACTCCCCAAAAAACAAGAGTTTTTTGGTGTTTCACAAAACTTCCCTGACGATTTCAACTAACACTGTTTCTTCTAGTCATTGCTAACGTCTTCCACAATACTGCATATCTCAAGATACGCAACATTAAGACATTAATTTGTTATCCTTTCATATAGCCTGACAAGAAAGCCGACGTCTGCACATACCTTCTACCCCATGCAATTATGTGAGTTGGCGTATTCCTTGTAAAAGATGCTCGATTCAAGCAAATTTACATTTACAATAATACCATCACAAGACTATGTACATATTTTAGGTAGTTTAGATCGTTCTACAAAATGGTTCGAAACTGCACCAGTCAAAGACGGTGCGACCAATACCCTTACATGCATATATTAAGGACGATGGACGTCTTTGATTCAACATCTTATACGACAGTTGGCTGTAAGCAAGTCAACTGGCAACTTGTCGGTTCTGTCACCAGCTTCCTCAGTAATCATCATAGAAGAATGTCTGTTTATTTTCAATATACCTAACGCTAAGTTTACTGGTTTCATTGTTAGTCCAAAGCTGTTATGAAGATACCTGAGGACCTAACGCATGGTCCTGAGCGACTACCTGTTACTCTTTTGGGAATGCGTTCAGCCGAGCCTGCATACAACGCAAAAGTACGCTCATCGAGTTAACTTATCGCACCTTCGAACACGGTTGAAGCCAGTAATTTTTGAAACTAATTTCAACGTAAATGTAACAAAATTCCCATCAAACTGGAAGTAACGGTGGAACGAACAACTGTTTTCGATAACTATTTCTTAAGCTAATACGATTACACAATTTTCATCCAAAACACATCAAATGTCAGACCATACAGTTCAAGAAGTGGTTGTGATTTAGTTTTAATAAATGTTACTGTTAGACTACATGCAACTGGTTAGACTCAGACCGGATGTTAAGCCACAGGATCAGAGTGAAATGTTTGCGTGTGGTAAAAGTGGATATGGACTGATCTGTGACCACGGGAGTTGCTAAAACTGAACACATTTCTTTTGATAGCGCAGGTTCAGTTTAGATAATCTAATTGCAATCGACGCGGCGGTCTCCTGATTACACTAACAGACTGTTTTAGTTCTTGTGATGGCACCTTTGTAAACAATTAGGAATGTTTTAATGACGTTTATGCGACGGTCAATATAGACTTGATTTGCGACATTAGCGCCAGTGATTGATTCACGGCAGCTGATTTCAACCCAGGCTGGAGGATGTTCTAAACCACAGAAGCAAAGAAACGAATGCATCAACACTGATTGATAACGGTCTGGTAGACTGTCATTCAGGCTCACTAATGACATCGGCACTGTAGTAAACTAGCTTCCTAAAGTTGCCTTTGGAATGGTACGTCTTGACGACCGGTAGGTGAAGAGGTAAAACTAATCTGCTACAATATCACCTTTCACATAAGTTTTATAAACACAGCTTTCGTTTGACCGGTTTCAACATTTCCTCTTTTGGGATGTTGGCCTTCATATTCAAAGTGATGAATTGCTCCGGATAATTATTCTTTCTAAACAGGTTTTTAGTCGTTTTGGATTCTTCATCCACTGCGTCACTTGAACAAATCGTTCTTGATCTAGTTGACATGCATTGTACCAGATTTCGCTTTTGTTTGATGGGCACAAAATAGTTGAAGTTGATGTACTGATTCGTCTGTGTAGATTTACGATATACTGACCTACTAAAGCATCGTATGGAAATCCGGTCAATCTGACGTCTAAAATATGGAATGTATTGTTCGATTCCTCTCCCAGAGTTAAACTAAATAAATCTTGCGTTGCATTAAAACACCAAAGATGAGTTATTAGGTCATCGTGCGTTCGCTCGCCGACAAATATGTCGTCAACCTACGAAGACTGTGAATACTAAGCTGAAGTTGAGATTTTAGTTTGACAATGATTAGATCTGCTAATAGTAGACTAAAACGGGATCCCATGTGGTACAAGTGGCTGATGAACATGAATTGAACGGTAAAGGTTTACTGTAAAGCACTTCTTTTCAGTTCGATTTGCATGATCGGAATATGTTACCCGGTTGTTCCATCTGACCACAAAGAAATAATCATACCTTTTGAGTTCAACGTTCCGGCCGCAATTATGTATTTATTTGTGTCATTCACGTCAATCGATTGCCGAAGCACATATATTACTAATTACATTGCCCGTTTTCACATATATATATATATATATATATATATAAACAGATAGGTTGGTCATCAGTATTTATGATTGGGTAAGTCATCAGCTGGTGTGACTAAACTGAGTTTGTTCCAAGGAGATACTAAGATACGGATGCGGATGACAACAAAACCCAATTTCGTCAACGTGCATTGCGCGAACTGAAATATAGCGGCGGTTTAACACAAACTCTTGGAACTGAGCATCTGTTCCTAAGAGGTAACATAAGGAATCCGTCTACTGTCGAACAGATACTGCACAGTCTGGCAATTTTCAGCTTCTCTACATATCCACGAAGCGTAAAAAACAGAATTCAATGTGTTTTTGATTCACCTCCTACGTCAACTCAATTGCCATATTAGAATAGTTCGCCAGAACTTAGTTGACTTAGTTATGACCGATGAACAGTTGTCGAGGAGTGACTAATGACAACTAGCTTACCGGCTGTACGACTAGATTCCGATCACCATAGTAGTGTACAATGTGGTCACTCTGCAAGTTATCGCGACCAGGTCCGATGACTCGGGTATTGAATCATGAAATCAGTTTCGTTTGCATTTACCATAAAACTAGAAGTTTGTGACAGACCTTCGCAAGGCAACAGTCTCAGCCCTGTACTACATCCATGAGTATATGCTGCTCCTTTCCGTAGGGGAATCTTGGTATCTTAGGAATAATATTCTGGCTTGCCAAACAACTAAACTCTCATATTGTGGCACATAAAGGTAGGTGGCATTGGTGTTACTCATACCCTTTTATGGAGACACTGCGTTCAAGTTGAAGATTTTTTTTCCTAGGAAGTGCACTTTACGATAGATTTGTCTGACGCTGGAGTCAGTCTTATCAGCACTGCTGTCCTTTGTAGGTTTGTACAGAAATCCATCAAACGGGTTCTATATATGAAATCAAGCATATCGATAAATATGAAGATCAGACTGAGGCCACAAGAGATGTTTTTATCAGTTTGAAAGGTTTAGTTATTTCTATGTATTCATCATTTTGCAAAATATCAATGATGGGCTCGCTTTGGAAAAACAGTTTTAATCACCCAGACCGACGAATTTGGCGCTGAACTTCACGGAGGCTAACCTATAGCATTCCTTAATACAGAAGAGACCCAGGTGCAAAAAGTCAAGGCTTCGATTAGATTCGAACCAGCAATAAACATGACAAGCGAAGATTAGCTGAATAACCTTTGTCTAATAATCTTAATCAACGAAAATCAACCATAATCTGCGTTGATACACATCTTGTTCATCTTTAGTTTGTGTGGATGGGCACAGTCCACTTAGGATCGCCTATTATTGTTGAGCACTGTCATAAACCACTACTGCACAAAACGTTTTCGTTCCCTTCTGAGTCCATTACTACAAAATGGATGAAGCCAGTCACCATACTTGGTGTAACAGAATGGATCTTCGACCTACAAGACCTCCTTTTGTAAGCATCATTTGTTTGGGGGTGATTAACGTCAGAACAACGAGGAAATTCTACCGTGAAACAACCAGATGGGTAGTATATGATCTCTGTCACAAAAGCCATTCTTGCAACACTGATTGGTAGCCGTGTTAGTATGGGAACACGATATAGTCTTGTGAAAGTGATAAGCTGATACGTGAAAGTTGGAGATGAGCTATGACACCTAAATGGAGACCAAGCGAATTTGATTGGCAAATCGGCTGCTTATTATCTGTTATGCGTAACCAAAACAAAGGTACCTAGATTTTTTTTAATTCAAGCATGACAGAACTATCTTTCAGATTACTTCGTAGTAACACATACTTCTGTCATTGTGTTTTGCGTGTGCTACAGACTGCAGCTAGGTGTCTTCATCTAGGGACATGATCCGAACATATTTATATTCCAGGTATTTACATAAACTACGAAATAACAAAATTTACCCCAGGTAATTACATAGTATAAATAGATTCGTATGGCTCACACTGAAAACCTATTAGCTTTGATAATTGTGAATCACGGGGTCTGCAGAGTGTCTGGTTATGTGTTCAAGAAATAACGCTGGTTCTATTTTTACACGTAAATGTTCTGACATACGTCAGAAGGTGAAACAGTTAAATTTTATTTAGACAACTCTATCACCAGATCGATAATAGTATACTTCTAGCTCATATCAACGTACCATACCTCTGTGACGAGGCGCGCACTTAGAACGATCACACGAAATAAATTATTCTAACTAATACTCATTTACACGTGGTGGTGCACATCCGTAATATGACAACGGTGACAACTTCGGGGTTGTCTTTATTATCCAGCGGAACTGCGGATAGTCTACTAACAGAATGATTTGGTGCACGCACTCGGTTCAACTTTAACGCACAGTGACAGAGTTCTTACACTTTCATAGATTTTTTGTAGAGAACTAATCTCTTAGCCCACTCAAAATGATATCAAAATGAACATGACGTTTTGTGTTGCATCTGACTGCACCCCAGTTGTTATTCACGCATATGTCTGGTCAGTGTTATATACCGTTTTTTGAGCAAGTACACAAAAGTGGAGCTGGTGGAGAAATTACCCGTTCTAAATATGTGCCCTGTATCGAGTAAACTGTCTATCCTACGTGACGTTAGGTCTATTATTAAGGTCTGATCGTTACTATGTTCCTTTCTCTCAGTACCCAAGTAGATTACATTGTGTACACATAATCTTGGACAAAATAATCAACAGGATGGTTTCCAGTGCTCAATCGCAGTCCTGAATAAAGCACACCATTGGAGTCAATGAACGTTGATTAACAGGTTCGGGATCGACATGGAAATGGAACAAGGCTTGCGTCTTTAAATGGTTGTACTTTTTATTACGTACACTTACTCTTCGTTGTAGGTCACATTTGCTAAATATTAAATATGCTCCTGCTAATTGATTCGTTTACGAACTTGTTATACATGTCACTAGTCCACCCTAACGAACACATCAACATGATATGCAGTCGGACAAAAAACAAAACACAGTGAATCAGTGTATGTACATTCAGATGAAAATACGAGTCCTACACTTTTGCATGTCAGGTATGAGCAGTCCAGCAGATCTCAGTTGGTCCTGACCATTTGCACCTTTCAATGGAGGCAAATGAGATTATTTGTTGTACGCTAACTGTACGCTGGAAACTGCTCTATCTATATTTCTTCCATTGGGGTACTCCATGGACAAGTTGTGAATCAACAAACACCTCCATTTTTCACAAGAAGGTACATCCACGTTATTCAGACTGATTTTTGATAAAGAAGTGTGGGTACATCACGCGCACAATGGATCGAGCAAGCGCATTTCTTCCTTACGATGAGAGTGGCAGTGGCTAGGTACGTCGCAGATATTGGACCATTGCATAAACCTGTTGTATCTTGAGTATACGGCTTACGAGCGCGTAAACAGACAATCGAATAACGGTTAGTGAAACGGTAGATAACTGAACGACGTTCAACGGTTCTGAACGACTGACTACGAAATATGCACGATTAATACGTATCTTCCCGGCCAACCCAACCACTTGAGCCTAACGAACGAACACAGAGAATAGACTGGCCTCCGGACAGAGCTACTTTATGTCACTCAATCCGAAGACAACATGGTCATAAACCCGTTGGTATTTATAGAGTTTGGGACTAGCAACAAGCAATATCGAAGGGAATGGACCAGACAAAAGTCTAAACAGTACAGTCTAGGTGTGTAATCGGGATGACAACAACAGTTGTCATGAGGGCGTAGGTCGATTGTGAAGACCGGAGCCGCGCACCACCATGGCAAAGGTAAAGGTCACTCACAAGTGAACTTTGTCACTTGTGGTCACACAATGTTTTCGGGGAACTGGCAAATTCCCCGACAAAATCCTTTCCTTTTATTTCAAATTTCTCTACGGAGACTCTTTCGTGCGAACAGTATACCAATGAAACGTGCTTATATTCTTGGGTTTATGTTTACTGGCCCTGATCAAGACTTCTGGGATTCAGTTATCCCAACAACAGTAGTTATGTTACAACTTGACCAACTACACACGTTGCCGTCTTGTTGTAATTGTCTATACTGACAAACAAGCCCACATAGACGTCGAGTGAAAATTGTCAGAGGGAGTTCAACCTCGTAAATTTTTGGGATGAAGCACTTACTATTGATTCCACGTGCCAATACTAATATCGGCCATAAACTTTCTGATGTCGAGGAAAAGTGATTGTGTTGATCGCTAACAATCATAAACATTGGTGCGTAAGGCTACACCTTTATTTAACGTCATGTTATTCATCTGCAACAGTTGCATACTAAACCACATACGACTGCATGTGATAAACCAATTCACAGTTCTATAGCATTCTGCTTTTGTCTACAAACTTTTAGGAGGTATGAAATAAGTATTATTATTATCATCATCATAACAGTCATGAGCCTGACCAAAAGGTACTGTGGCTCGGGCCGCCGCTAGCCTCAACAGGGACGTGGAATATCCTAGAAGAAAACGTTACTAAGAAGGTTGAAAATTATTGACAGAAGACTAAGAGGAAAAAGCGGAAATGGTATAGATACAGGTCCGCCATTGACTGCGACACTTAGCCATCACGGATAGCGTCTTTAACCAGCGGTTTAAGTGATCACGAGAACCCCATCCAGGCAGGCAACACCTACCCACTTTGCTCAATGGAGCAGTCAATGTCTTCATATTTTGTGACCACGTTGTTGCTTGACCACCACGAGGATTTACCCAACTGTTGGTGGCCTCGGCATATAATATCCGGTACAGTAAACGAGTCGATGACATACGGAGTACGTGACCCAACCATCGCAAGCTGTGTACCGTAATTAGCTGACCAATTGATCGCGCATCCCGAGCGTTCCGGAATACGCGCCGGCGAACTGCCACATTGCTTACGCGATCAGTCCACTTAATATGGGCCAATTGGCGGAGACAACGGTGGTCAAACACAGCAAACCTTTTGATATCTTCCTTGTGAACAGGCCACGTTTCTGAACCATACAGTAAAATGGAACGCACACAAGCATTATATACTCTTCCCTTTAGCAACAACCGGACGTCATTCCGACGCCACAGATGACGCAGTTTGGCAAAGGCAACTCGTGCCTTTGCAATCCTCGGTGTTATTTCATCAGCAATATTACAAGCTGACGAGATAGTGCTACCCAAGTTTGTGAAACTGTCTACAGTCTCAAGAAAGTAGGAGTTGAAGTGCCACTTGCACTTTGAAGGTGCAAAGCGCATTCCATACAAACCAGCTCGGTCGCTCAGCCTATCCAGCATGGTCTGCATGTTTTCGGCAGAGGGGCTAAGTAAGACAATGTCGGTCAATCTAGCGCCAGGAAGAAGCTCAACACCAAGCCCACTGTAATCCCGAAGCGAACCCTCCACAATGTCCTCCATAACAAAATTGAACAGGAAGGGGGAAATCGGACACCTCTGACAAACACCACTAGAAGTGATGAACACCTGAGACAGTTGTCCATAAACTCTTACCCTGCTTGCAGAGTGAGCATACAGTGATCTCAATAGATTCACGCAGTTTTCTGGTACTCCCTTGCAGAGAAGGCAGCTCCAGAGAACGTTACAAGCAACTGAGTCGAAAGCAGCCTTTAGGTCCAAAAAGACCACAACTGTCGGTTGTCTGTAACAATGTCGATGTTCCAAGATCCGTCGCAAGGTAAAAATATGATCAACGTACCCTCGGCCGGATCAGAATCCTTCCTGTTCTTCACGTATCTGGCTTTCTCTGGGCTTAGTGAGCAGACGTAAAATGAGACCAGTGCGTAACTTGGACGCACCAGACACTAAACTGATGCCCCTGTGGCTGTCAAATTGACTTCGGGCCCCCTTTTTGAAAACGGAAATGACTGTTGATAGGCACCAATCACGAGGTACCTCAACAGTCTCCCAGATCGTCTGGAGGAGTTTTGTCAGTTCTGATATCAAATACGAGAAATGAAGAGAAATGAAGAAGAGAGCTTCGAAAAAAAAGAACTGTGTAAGAATTCCTAGTATGAAAGACTGAAGGAAACTAACGGGTATTTTGAGTGAATTTGGTTTGACTCTGTATTTTTCACAGAAGATCTGGCTCTTAGATCAAATCTGAAAAAGATCTTAAGGTTGCAAATACTCCCACTTTCTGCTACATTGAACTCGGTACAATAGACGGAAGCGTACAACGTATGTTTGCTTATGAATGCATACCAAATAAATCAATCAAAAACGGTGGTTAATAACATGCTTCACAGAAGTTCTCTACCTGGTTTGTGGAGCTTACAGAATGGTATTGAAGTCTGGCGGAAATATAGGAGACTTATCAAAAGGGTCTTTGTAATGCTACCTCGTAACATCATTTCGGCTGAACACTCAAAAACGGTCGGAAGAAAAGCAGTTTTAGGTTAGTGATACGCATACGAAAAACAAAAGTGTACTGACCACGATATAATCCCTGATAACCTCGGTCTTTAGAATAAAAGAGTAAGGCACTACAAAAAGTCTGTCTGGTCTGTTTGGTAATGCTTCACTTTAAACAATCAATGATGCATATGACCCATCTACTCTCCTAATTCGGGTTTTGGAAGCGAACGTGAAATCAGCACCCCAGTGGTGATGGCTGATAAGCTATAGCTGTTTTAAGTAGAGATTACCAATAGGTGTGCACACTGTTCTCCTATGATGATCTCTTTGACACTGTCCTATGCAAATTTTATTCGCCAGTCTTGCTGTCGAAGGTGCTTCTCGGGATCCCCAGCGACTGTGATACTGTGTTTCTCATCCTGATTTCGACCAGCATATTCTCCAGTGGTATTTCATATCAAATTATTATGGCGGGGAACAAGTGAATACGGTACTACTCTGAACAGACTTAATGGTTTGTTTAGCAAAAAATCCATTATCGCTTTATGTGATGGTGTGCATTGTCAAAAATGAGTTGACGTCATCTGCCGACATTCGGATGAGATTTCTTCCAGCCTACTGTTAACAAAACTCTGCAGTGAATAGTCCCTCATTCACAGTGTAATTAATGATACTCGCACCAATCATTTCATCCAGAGTGTGCAAATTCTTTCTTCTAGTACAACTGAAAGTTAGTTATGTACTTATCCGTTTCGATATTCTGTAAGTGCTACTCGAACAGTAAAGATTAAATTTGTTTCTTCAATCCACATGACTTCACTCTCTGCTATCTAATACCGTTCGGTTTGCTTAACAGTTTTAAAAATGATGGTAAAAATTACAACAGACATGCTTGTTTTCTTCTCTATATCCTGCAGAGGTTGTCAGCAATGACATTTGATGAGCTTGGTTAATGTGACTAACGTTTACCCAAGTGATTCCCTAAGATAGTTATGAATATTTCCACGCTGAACTCGGTTTTCAATCACAATTTCAGGCTTCTCAAAACCAATGTTCAATATTCACGAAACTTCTGATTCCACTTTGTCGACCTGATCCTCGTGAAATACAGTGAAAGGACGACGATCCTGTGCAAAACGACAGGACCTGCGTAACAGCAGTATTTCTCTTCACAACAATAACCTAGGCGACTTTCTGCACGTCGTCACTACTGTCATGAGCTACTAGAACGCTGCTCTGTGTTGAATGGGTGTTTGTTCGGTTGTTGTTTACCTGAACAGAGAGTGAATAGTTCTACTTGTGAGTCTGGGTAGGGAATCTACATCACAAAATGGCGAAATTACTGTCTACTTCACTGCAAATTCGCTGTTTTCTAGGTTAATGGCCATTAAAAATCCTTGGGGGAATCTTGACCACTGCATTTCTATTTCTATATACGAAGGCTGCATAACGACTTAACAATAATGTGGTTCTTCAAGACACGTAGTGGAACGTCTGTGACAAAGTGTATTTAACATAACCCAGAAGTAACTAGATGACAGCAACACCAAACTAATCATCAACGTTAAACAACAGCACAGGGATGATCATACAACTCCCGACAGTCAATGGGCTTTACGCATTCACTCTGGGGTTTCATTTGTGCTAGTTCATAGTTGTCTTTTCGCTATGTGCCTTAATGAAAAGTTTTGTAACCATGTCGCCGTTTCCCTTTCTTTCGTACACAGAATCAAAGAGGTCCTAGGTAAATAAAAACCCGTGGTAAGATTAAGGGCATCCTAGTTGGACTCTTCAAACTGTGTGATTTATCGTGCCTTGTGCAGGAGAGAAGCTGGTCAATTCGAATACGCAGACCTGTGCGTCATCTTGAACTCACAGTTGAGTGCAGACACCTTAGTTTCTGATTCAAACAATGCTTGATGGAAGGCAAAGTCGATAACATCATTTCGAAACCACTTCTTTTGTTTCCGTTATTTAGTTACCAATCGACGACACTGTCACTGTGGTAGTGTCAAAATTGATCTAATAATGATTGACCTGATTTTTTAGGTTGGCACAGCAAGTTGTGCTTCAAAACTGGATTGGCAACACAGTTTCTGCTCTGGGCTTTATCACACTTTGCATCCAGATAAGGATTGGTCGGACGACCAGACCGGTCGTGTTCAGAGAGTATGGGAATGCATTGATATTTTGCGTCCCTCGGCCGTCATTGGTAGCTTTGTGTGTTGAGCCAACGAAACCTACACTTATTATCGACAGCGTGGTGATCTAATGCACTGACGCGCAGAGATATTAGACAAAATGGCAAATTAGAGTATCACTTGCCGAGGAGAGGGAGAGCCACTGTCCACACTGTTGTCGTTGGTGACCAAACAAAAGTCATGGAGACTTGTCATTAAAACGTATCCGACTACTACCTCGACAAGTTAAAACAAATCGTTTTCAGACCCAGGGACTCCGCTGATGTACAGTTTAAATCGCTGTACAGACTGTGCAGTCATGTCCAAAAGATATATAGAACATGCAAGGGGGAAGGGTAGCCCGTGTTACGTACTACTCTGAAACCTCTCCCAGTAGGTTCAGCTAACCCGTTTACCTCTACCTTGAAGTAAACATGCAAAATTTTGACGTTATTTGAAGTGGGACTTGGGAAATTTTCCTATTAAAACGGATTAACAAAATCACGTCGGCTATCGATGCAATACGGATAACAGAGAGATCTTATCCCCATCCTCAAAATTCTCCTTATTGGATCTTCCACTGAAAAACATCTTCTGACTAACTAGGACAACCGCAGCTGGAGCTGGAATCGGTTCACATTAGAGAGCACCGCAAAATTGTGTTCACGGATGAATAGATTGTGATGGTAAACTCATGAGAGACAATACAATACAATACAATGAGAGACAATACTATATACTCACTCCCAAGGGTCACCAACAGTATGTGCTAGCCACCAGTCATTCAGTTAACAACGTTTAGTAACTGTATTCTGAAACTGTTAGCGATTAGTGAAGCAAAGCTAATCATAAAACATGGGATAGTTTTGCTTGCACTGAAGCAGCCGACGAAATGGAAATTCTTGACAAAACACTGACTGTCTCATTATTAGGCGAATGATTGAAACTATTTGCTTGGTTTCTTCACTTGTCGTTGTTATGTGCAGGCTGTACAAAAGTTGGTGGTTTCATCGTGGTCCCCGATGACAACAACTTATCACGACATGACATATCGGATATGACGAAAATTTCATCTGTCAAGATAATTATTCAATGTGTACCCTTGTTCGGCTCCATTCGACACAGTTGTAGGCCGTTCAGCAAAGATTATAACCTGGGAGATGAAAAGACAGAAACACAGGCTGACATCTGCCTCCATCTTGTAAAAACTAGACCCAGGCTCTTGTCACTAACAAAATAGTGACTAAAGGCCAAAATCTAAAAGCAACCGCTGCAGCCAGTCGCAAACGAGCCAATGAATATGTCAGCAAGAAAGTTAACTGGATGATTCATAGGTCTGGGATAATTTTCAGCTTATCAAAACAGTGTTAGATTGTACATAGATATAGGAAAATGCCAACAATTTTAACTGTTATAGCCGGTCCACCTGTCGTGAACAGATTTAGTCTAGGGGTCATAGTCATGATCGACAAACAAGGTGATGATTTGAGAGTAACAGTTTAGGTTATTGTCGACAACCTACTGTTAATTAGACTAGGACAGTATTCGAATACTGACAAGTCATTCAGTTCGCTCGTAACACTTTACAGAATTAGGAAGGAAAATTTCTGAATGCATCCGTTGGGGGTTTTGAAATGTAAGGGTCAACCATTGTTAAGAATGCTCTTTGCGGGGAGGTTAGTATTAATCTGGAGGTAACGACAATCTGGGTAACAACGATTGACCACTGGTTATTGAACAAGACAATAACAAAAACGTCTCGAACAACAAACTGACAACGGATGCCAGAGTCGGAAAAGCTTATGTACACAGTTCATCGGGGGGTGTATAACTACTGAGCACATTATATTTTTTACCTGTTTTTAGTTCTGCTGAGCTTACAATACGAACCGAAACACAACAAAATTGGTTTGAGATTCTACGTTATCCACTAGCAGGTGATTTCTATTATATGCACTGAGCGTATTAAGCATTCACCAAAAATCACGTGGTCGCTTATTTTTATGTGCTCATACATGCTCGAAATGTTGTCGGTGACGTGTTGCCCACTAGTGAATTGGCCATTTGACTGGCAATTGTATGGTGGAAGCAACATTGGGTCGTAGAAGAACGATGAAACACACAGGCCACAGAATAACATATCACCAACTGCACAGCGCATCTTATGCCACAAACCTTCCCAATCACAATGCGAGTGCATTGGTTGGTTGCCACACTCCGGAGTACATTAATGACGAAGGTTACCAGGTACACATAAGAAAAGCGCCGGATAAAGAGTTGGTAGCTGGCGAATTAGTGGCGATTAATAGGGTATTCTGTTAATGTCCGTTGAACATCACCTACATTTGATTGCAGCTGTTGCATTACCGTAGATCTTTCAGTCGGACCCTATGATCGAGGTTTGTCATTGCTAGAGCTACACAATAGTGTATCTCCTTGCCACAACGAGGATTAGAGCTTTTATGAGGTAGCTGGGTTGTCCACTACACCACTGGTTTCAAATTAAGCACGACCGAGTCATCACATGCAAACACTCGGCTACATCCGTCTTTCAGTAATGTTCAAATCGCTCGTTCGCTCCAAGGGGAGACACAGTTAATGCCTTGTTAACTTCTAGCGATCAGCCCATGACTAGGAACTATCAAATGAGATTCACGGAACTTCTCGGGACGTGATTTTGGTTACTGGTAAATGAAAATCGATTTAATTGACATAAGTTGAACATGGCCGACAATTGGTTGCATTTTTCGGATTCCCACAAATCGTAGCTAGTCTCTTCTGTAAAGAAGTACCATATTTTAGTTAGTGCCTACTTAGTCATACTGGAGGACTCCGTGAGTTAAAGACAGGTGGTCATGCTGTTGCGGGACAGTTCACATATGCCAATCGTAGGTGTGCTTTAATAATCCAATCTCTTGGGAGACGGGTCGTCCACTTGTGCACAAACAGCTGACCATTCCAGTTTGAACGTTGAAGGTGGCCCCAGTGACCGCTAGTGTACAATGTTATCCGGGTTCTCCGTTTGGTCGCCAGTCTCAGAGCATTCTTTGTTCTCATGTATGTTTCAATTGAGAATAGTCGTACTCCTCCCGGTTAGACAGGCAGATCTAGCATTATACTAGGTCAGATGTAACCATGTTGAAGTGACGCATACACTATCGCAAACTGAAGCCCGGATATCTATTAACATCACTCAGTAGATTGGACTGGCGAAAATATATCATTGCGGACTTCTCTTGATCTCCCCTATGCAATTCTTAGATCCCCTTAATCCTTTCAGTTAAATGATACTTTCAAAACCCCACTTCTGTTGTACGATTCTTCAAGTGAAAGTAGACAAACTCTTGGGTACGATTAAAAGAGACCACCACGCAAATGAATTGCGTAGTTAAAATACTTACAAATCGATCACACATTACGATTTTCCACATTCTCTGCACTGGTACTGCTCGATCAGTATAACTATACTTAACGATCAACCTTAGTCAGCCAATGCTCGGGCTGATCTTTTGGTTGTTATGAAGAGAAGCCCAGGATTATTAATTCTTCTAACGAAATACCAGCAGTTCTGTTTTGGTGTATTGTATTAGGTCGACCAAAACCGTAGACAGTTATGAAATTAATGTGAGGCGAGATAGACACAAGTAAAGGACAGGTATAAAACTACAATTAGAAATGACTTACTTAAATACAGTGAAACGTGGCCACTGTGGGCTGAGGATGTCAAAACGACAGGGAAGTCCATAATCTGTCTTGAGAACGTCAATGATGCCGAGGTATACAGTTGCCCGATCTTACTTGGCTACTTGTCGCAAAACGTTTGATTCAATAAGACTTTTCTGGCCCTTATATCTTCACCCTATCAGATAAGCTTTCTATCAGTACTATTGTTACGCAACGGAGCAGATTGTTTATATCCGGTTTATTTAATTTCAGAAGATAATCGTCCGCCATCGACTTATTTAACTTGAATGGCATTATCTAGTAGTGAACGTGATGATCGCAAGTTGCAGGCTGAAAGTTCTCAAACGACAACACGCCACGGCTGTGATGACAGGACTACAACCAATCAGGAGTGTCCTGCTTACCTTGCTGCCATTGGTCCGACAACTGTCAAACCGGTGGACCATCCGCGACTTAGGCACCAGAATGTAGGATAATGGGTACCTATCTGTCTCGAATTCCCTAATCAATCGCCTAAAATATTGTCATCTAGAAAGGGGCGTGTAATCCGAGATATAATGAAGTCGTACGTTTATCTACAGCCCCCGACCTTCTATTTCTACTACGCCTGCGCTAATACTGGGCTTGACCTAGTTCATTACTTGCCATTAGTCCCACGAGTTCGATCATAACAGTGAACTAGAAAGGACATTGAAACATGCGTTTCTAACCTAAACAATACATAATATCCCTGCCACCTTACTGTCAAGTCGACAGCGACTTTCTGTAGCGATGAAACTCGTGGGATTAGCAGCTTCGGCCCAATACTGACCCTCATGTAGAGAAAACAGAAGATCGAAAGTTGTGGATATGGCTAAAACTTCATTGTATTTCGGTTTAAAAACATCTTTCTAGGTGACAATACATAATGCAGTAATGCAATATAGGATAGACAAGTGTCAATCACCCCGCTTTATCCTGGTGCTTGAGTCGCAGAAGACTCGCTTGTTTGAAAGTTGTTGAACCAATGGTAGCAAGGGAACTAAGACAAACCCGATCGTTTGTAGTCGTGTCGTTCAGCCGATAAGCAAGTGTGTGATGCGCTGTCGTCCGTGTATTATTGGCCCGCAACTTGCGATCACCACATTTTCCTATTCACCATAAAACGAGAAAAACTGTAAGTGGAATTACAATAAATTTTCGGAAGTTTGTAGACACCACTTTTTCCGACAGCCAGCAGACTCAACTTCTAACCTACCTTTCTTCATCCAGTTTCATTTGTTGAGGCATCATGTGGACCAGTTCATTGTCTGATTAGCCTTGAGCAATCAGAATCCGGTTACAAATCTAAGTGTTTCAGTTTATGGACACTAGATCTAACTTGCAAACAGAAAATGTTTTTCATCAGTTCACAACGTTTCAATTACTTTTGAGTTTAGTCTGTTTCAATGCACTCTCTTCCTTATCATTCAAACCATATGGTTCTTCCCAGATTTGTTACACTTACCACATATTCCCACCTTGGCTAATCGTACTAGCGTGTTACAAGTGCAGGACTAGTAGTTTTGGTAAGATTACAATTACGCGTGATTAGTTGGTTCATCTAAAAAACACAAGCACACAACTCGAGGTTCCTACAAGGGTGAAGTTGTGAAAGCGACTGTCCTGAACAGATACCTAAAACACCGAAAATATACTCACGATCACGACCTGCAAAACTCAATGACAAGAAGGCAACAGTCTACCAATAACATGCGTGTATTCAGGCCTTTGACCCTGTAAATCCATTAAAACATTGCCTCTTATATAAACAGATGAGATAAAAGTACCTACCTATGTGTGGGGAGAATGTTCAGACGCATTAGATTGATATACCATTAGGGACACAGTACACACCAGATCCGGTTTGCCAGTCATGTTCACTGAGTTAGGCGTATTTTAAACTATTAGGAAGGGTAAACTATAAATCTGCAAAACCTGAGCTAAATCTCCGTGTCTGTAAGCATTATGCTTAACAAGAGTCTGTATAAATTGAACTGAAAAATTAAACGTGAGTTAAGCAGTTCTTCGAAATAACACTTCGCACATTCTGATCATACATTAATATCTGATTGATTTTAAACACGAAGTTCACGTTGTGGCTAGACCAGTTATTGCATAAACATTTAAAGGTGACAAGCGTAGACTGATTGTTTGTAACTGAAGTCTACGGATAAAGTAAGGAGGGTGGGCCGATAACTAGTTGCTCGTGTCGAGGTACATGTGTAATAGAAATGCCAGACAGTGGCTGTGATAATGACGAACGAAATCTAGCCTTACCCATAGCAAAATTTTAATATAAAGTGGACGGACATTAACGTTCAGAACGCTCTCTCACTGAGTTATTGGAGTAAACAGAAGTATACTGTGCTACTTATTGAAGACCTTACAAGTGAGCATCACAATCCTCTTTAAGGGAACCAACCATTATGAACTTGGAGGAGTGTTCCGAAGCGGCTTATCTTCGACGATACATAAGTGTACCAGTGCCTCAACTGTTCGAAGTAGCACACTTCTTCAGACTATGGTCAAGGTTGCATTGCTGTAAAAATGTTTCTCACATACTTATGAGAAATATAAAGTTTATATACGGGTTAGTATAAACCGTAACTTTAAGCAATCAGTAAATCCTGAGGTGATGGAAGATGCAAAGGAGAATGAACTTTTTATCGCCTACCTGAGAGTACTGCTTACTTCAGCTTGCTGTGCTATGTAAAAGGACAGCTTAGATTAATTTCACTAGTCGAATAAAAGGAGAAACATGTTGTTCATAACTCAGTTCAAAATAACTCTCAAGAAAAAACTAATATAATTTTATAAAATTCAAGCTGTGTCAAAATTTTCAATCCTCGCGACAAACTTCGAATCAGAAGGCATATGTGGGGGTCATGCAAGATGTTTCATTAAATCATTTCACTGTATCTAATCGAATGTACTGTATGGTGAAGTACACTTAGTGAAAGACAATAAAAATACAAAATTGTACACACCGGACATTTACAGTCAGAATATATACATCGCAGCAGGAATCGTTTTGTCATAATTATCAAGGTGCTTTCATTGAGGTTTTTATTTACATACATAAGGTGCAGACAGATCATTGATTGTTATCCCCTTCGCTGCTTGCTACTTCTTTATGCAACGTAAGTTAAGAGTTTAACCGCACCTGTTTGTTACCGCTAGATTTGTAAATGAACAACAATTGATAACGGTCGTTGCTTGCAATCTGCAGTTTGGTTAAGACAAGACTAAATCATTCCAGTAAATTTAACAAACTCAGAATGTATTCTTTTTCAAGATGATGGAACTGCCTCTCTGTACGGTCTTTCGAATTACGAAAGTTCTAGCTATGAACTCATAAATGCAATGCGAAGAACACTTATTTAAAATCAGGTAACATAGGCCACAGTAACAGTCAGGAACTACGAAGAAAAATTCAAGCTATATTGAGAGGCTTCAAAATTTCAGCAAAATGACTGAAGGAGTTGAGGAAAACCTTCAACGCAAAGGGACTTGGAAAAGTCAGCTATTATTAGTGCTACTCGCTAAGAGTGAGTAGGCAAACAACAAGAACTTTTTTCTGATTACATATGCATTTCTTATTTTTTAACTGCTAACAAGCTGGATATCAACTAAGCATAACCAAATATCAATTTATTCTGAGTTATATTAGACTAACGATTGAGCACACAGACCGATACCGAAACTTCTAGTGAGACCCTCAATCGACAAAGACAGACTGCACCTTGAACGCAAGCAAGCCTACACTGCAGCGTTGTGATCGTTGCCAGAGTAGCCGAGTACTGCTGACTTCTCTCAGAAATCGAGGGGTTCTACCGTACATCAACTGAAATAAAGATTTTTTTCGTGCTCGCCTGCACTGTTATTGGCCCAGTGGGCCAATAACACCAGTCGTAACGCAAACTCCCAGTCACCTCCTTTGGCTGATAACCATTCTTTGACCGTTCGGTCAATACGTTCAGTTAGGCCATTCGTTTGCGGGTGATATGGTCTTATTCGGATGCGCATGATTCCCAGTTGTTGCATGCGCGTTCGAAACTCCTCGCCTTCAAAGCATGGTCCCTGATCCGTCAAGATCGCCTTTGGTACACCGTGGTTCGCTACGATGCGCTTCATCACTATACCTCCCACCGTAGATGCTTTTTGATCCGAGACGCCAGTCGCTTCGATCCAACGGGTAAAGTGTTCTGCCATGACCAGAACGTACTGGTTATCGCGGGCACTCAGTGAAAATGAGCCCATAAAATCCATCAACCAGAGTTCACCGATTTCGGAGACCGGTACTGGCTGTAAGGACTGCTGGGCTCCCCGACTGTTGTCTTTCAGTAACTGATACTGTTGGCGTGCAAGCACGTAAGCTGTCATATCCTCTTTCATCTTCGGCCAGTATGCTCTTTGTTGCAACAGATCGTATGCCCTGGTGCATTCGTTGTGTGCCATTTCATGACAGTTTGCTAACAGTTTCCTCGTCAGTTGTCTCAGGATGACTACCACGCAAGAGCGCCCAAAAGTTACGCTGCCACGTCAATACGCCCGCACTTCTTAAGCCAACTCTTCTCCATTTGGATGAGATTATTTTCAGCCCTTCATCCTTAGTATTTGTTGGGATCATCACGCCTCTTGCCAGAGCTTCACTCACTTTCCGGAGGGCCTTGCCCCGACGTTGTAGATGTACTAGTGTTTGTGGATCCTGTTCCATTACTAAGCCGTTAACCCCAAAGGTCACCTTGGGGAGCTCGTCGTCTATCTGCGGTCAAGAAAGAAAATCAGCGACGTAATTGCTCAAGCCAGGCGTATGATTGATCGTGAAATCATATTACTGTAAATGCAATGCCCATCGGGCTAACTTCTCTCTCGGGTCACTCGCAGTCCTGATCCACCCTAGATGTTTGTGATCCGTCTCTACTTGGAACTATTGACCCAACAAGTGCGGCCTCCACTTTATTTTGTGTTCGGAAGTTTCAGCGTCAGTTGTTATTCGTTCATCGCTTGTTGCACACACGTGAACGCCCCCGGGGCATCATCGGTCCATTCAAATTGTTTGTCTTTTCGAAGGAGTTCGTACAATGGTGATGTAATTGAGTGGAAATTTTTCACAAACCGACTGTAGTACCTTGCTAGACCCAAAAATTGTCTCACCGTGCGCTTAGAGTCCGGAGCCACGGCTTCTCTAATTCTTCATATTTTCTCCGACAAAGGTCTGAATTCGCCTTGAACCACCCTGTGTCCCAGCAACACCACCGACGATCGTCCGAGTTGTGACTTATCAGCATTAATCCAGAGTCCTGCGCTCTTAATTCGACTTAAAACAGCATCTATATGGGCAGCATTTTCCAATTCCGTGTTACCATGTATAACAATATCATCTCCATATACCGCCACATTATCCAGTCGTTTTACCAGCTGAACCATCAGGCGTCGAAATGTGAACGGTGCCCCGGACAGGCCAAACGGCATTCGCTTGAATTGGTACTGTTTTCGCCCACCGTGAATGCGGTTTTCTCACGATCCGTGGGTTTGATTTGTACCTGCCAGTATCCCCAGCGTAAGTCCAAAACCGTGAATAACTTCGCCTATTGCAACTTGTCAAAAATATTAGCGACGAACGATATTGGCACGATTGTGTTCTGTGTTACCTCATTCAGCCGTCTAAAGTCCACACAAAAGCGATCCTTCCCGTTAGACTTCGACACCAGGAAAACAGGCGAGCTGTATGGACTGTTGGATTCTTCGATAACATCCTCATGCAGTATGTTCTATATTTGCCTTTTCAATTTCTTCGCAAGACGAACCGACATCCTGTGGAGTCTGTGAGGTCGAAATGTTCCGGTTGTTTATATTTCATGTGCAATCCAGTTGCGGAATTCGTACGGACCATCGTCGTTCGTAAGTACCTCCGCGTATTTCTCGGCCGAGGACTGGAGCAAGGGGGTTGTGCAAATGCGGGTTTTAACCGGGCGTACTTGGTTGACGCCATCCTGTCGATGTTCTGTGAGTGTCAGGTAGCCAAAACTGATTGGGAATCTTTTGAGCTTCAAGTCAATCACGGCATCTGTTGCAACGAGGAAATCGGCTCCAAGGATCGTTTGCCTGGTTTTTGGGAACACAATGAAACGGTGCTCTATGATATGACCGCCGATAGGTACCCCACATTATTTCACACCATCAATCAGTAAACTATGACCTCCAACTGTCCTGATAACCATGGATGTCGGTTCTATGTTTTGTTTCTCTGCACCAGCAATCAACGAAATAGCCGCCCCTGTATCGGACACATTGTTCTATCTCTTCGTCAACTTCAACCCTTGTATGTATGGCTCAATCGCTCGCATTACTAGTTGACTCGCACAACAAAAAGAACAATCATGAAACACTTTATTTTTAGACCTCTTAAACCGCCGCGTTTGGAAATCTTTCTTTCAGTGTCCTTTTCTCCCACAGATGAAGCAGCCTCCTAGTCGATCGTTCTTGATGCTGTTCTCCAGGTAGCTACATCCGCTGCAAGTTGCTCCATTGTCTTCTGCGTTTCTTCTAGTGTCTTCTTATCCGATATATATATATATATATATATATATATATGGGGGGCTGGCAGAATACAATATCATTTGAGAATAAACAGTATCTTCCTATCGAAGCAGATTAGCACTGCTGTAGTCCAGAAACAGAGTGTTTTGCATCTGCCATCCATACATGACAAAATTAAGGGAACAAGACAAGAAAACGCATCAACAGTGGCCCCAGAGTAATAGCATGCGAGCCGATGTGGACCCGTTTAGTTACTCCCCGACACTGGAAGTCCAGGAATTTCCACAAACTTCTAACATCACTCAGGTGCCTGCAATCCATCAAAAATTGAAGTGCCCTTCTGCAGTTTTGGTGCAATGTTCAACAACAGTCATCAACTTCCCGATGTGTGATGTGCTCCGTGAATACATCCGTGAAAGACTCCGTCAAGATTTCGGCACACGCTTTTAGGATAGCTGCCTACAGTTCATCTGGCTCTCATGCTTTACCGGTCTCAACTTGCTTAGTTTTTTAGAGGACAGTCGCTTACCCGTTCAGAAGGGAATCGTTAATCAAAGAAAACACTTCACACACACGAAAAGGAACGTTCGGTGCACCTCAACAGTTACGACGCATCCCCGTAAAAGTATTTCCGTATTGAGCGATTGCCATTAATTAACCGTTTCATTGTCTTTCACAAAATCTATCGTAGAAAGTTTAGCAAATTTTTCAGAAAGAGGTTGTCACTGTTTTAGGTTGCAACTAGAACAACGAGTTGAATACCAATGGTGAGTTTTACCACAAACTATAGAAGAAAACCTGATACTCGAATGATCTCAGTTACCCAGTGGCTGCCGTTTACTAACATAAAAATCTCAGGGTTACTTAAAGAATAGTAAGGTCAAGACAGGATTTTATTCCGATGGGAAAAACAAAATATTTTAAGAAAGGTGGCATCAAATAGATTAAAATCATCCGTAAAAGTGAACAGAGAAAAATCCACATGTTTCAAAACAGCGATATAGAAACGCAAATCAACATGCTCATCTCTGAGGCGAGATAGACCAATAGTGACAAGTAAAACACATCGACATGAATTCGGGTACCGGGGTTCCTACTCCATAGCATTTCGATTTATATAAACTGCAATAAATCTAAAAACACTATGTACTGATTAATACCAGGAATGTTCGAAGTAAGTGTTAACACTTCCAATGCCATTTCGACATATTTGGCGGTCTATGCGATAGTACGGGAAGTCATTAAGTTGAACGACGAAGTATTGTGTGACAATTATTCCCAAATGCTCGTATTCCCGACATTGAGTAGTGCTAGTAAGAAACCTTATAACAATCCGCTGTAGTTCAAACAGGAAAGGAGGCCACTTGTGAAGACCAACATTTGCTTATTAAAAAGGGCGTAAACCGATGAAAGTGATAGACTGCACTAGTAATCTAGGAATGGTCTGGTTTGGTGGTTTCAAGACTTTATCCAGATACAAAGTGAAGGTGCCAGAGAATTTTAACAGACGGTTACTGATTAGTAACGCAGTACAGAAACCCCGCCCAACTGTCTCATCGTAGCTGGTGATCTGCACGGTTGGGGGACGCGCGTATCCACCACGCCGGATATAATGTCGCACAGAAACTCCCCCGCTTAACATTTTTAAGTATGCCCTTTACGGCTCTCTTTATTACAGTTTAGGCAATATTCGTGTGGAAAACCATAGCTAATGTGAAACAGAGTGTACTTTGTGATTTACAAACGGCACAAACAATGATTCATATAGATGTTTGCTGAAGCGAACCTTGTTTAACTCTCACGCACGCTGTCATACTGGTACACTCCAAATCAAACGCTAGAATAGAACACAGGTGCTTAGAAAAGTAGCTGGCCCTTCAGGTAATTAGATGTTTGATTTGAATACAGGCGTACCACTGGAATCACACGTAGATGGATGTCAAAGTGAGTAGGCGTACAAAGACCAGCATTTGATCACCAGTGATACTCAACACGGTTGCCCATCGCCATTGTTCACCTACAACCTCATTGGTAACATGCTAACCAAAATTAGATAATCCTGTAATGTCAGCAAAATATACCAGACAAATCACAGTTTAACGATTCACAGAAAGTTTAAAACAGATTGGCAACATTGGTTAGTCAGTGTCGAGGTGAAGCAGCTCATGCGCCAGTTCGTGTTTAAAAGGAAAAAGTACTTGTGATCGTCATTGGAAGCAGACATTTGATCTAATGCACAGCTGTCCACGTGGAAGGAAAGGTATGAGCACAGGGATGAAAATGCTATATAAAACCGAAAATAGCGGTTGTAAACCAATGCCGAGAATAGTTGACACACTCTTACGTCATGGTAACAGAAACCTGCCTTTCCGATTTAAATACGTTCACCAACCACCCACCTTCGACTGCCGTTGTACTCATATGAATTTCCGTGCACAGCAGAATCAACAGCAGAACGAGGACAGACTAGAAGTCTCCACGAATAACGAATGGAACCCAATCGAACTGGTCCTCAGTATATAACGGTATTCCTCGTCCCATGGAGTCACATTCATGGAATCAACAAATGATTTGTGATAACCGTACATAAATAGGCGCTTTGGATTCAGAGTGTGCACGTGCATTTTTGCAAGGCGGCACAGTTCACCGGAGATACTTTATGAAAAAGGCATTCAAGAGAACATGACGGGCGACTGAGGCAGGCAGTCATCAGGTCAAATGATACAGTTGTACAATAAGAACGGGAACGCAGATGCTCAAGTATCAGCCGCGAGGTGAAAATACGACCGATACATCGGTGACCAGGTCAAGATTCTGCCAGATGTCTGTGTTTGATTCGCGCTAACGTACAATCAGTTCCACCAATGCGTTGTCACCACTGTTAACACTAGAGTAGAGACAAGATTACTTCGTTATGTGCATAGAAAACCATAAAACTCGCATGGAGCATGAGTTTTTCAAACAAGATGGTGCAATAAAAATGATTCTTCCTGAATTACACGAAACTTCCATTCGAAGTGTATTACGGTGTTTGTGCATGCTGAGTTTCAAGTTTGTGCAGGTGCATTGTAATCCAGTGACATGCCGAATACTTTAAGCATATCGCCACTAAATGCTTTCGACTTGCGGAGAGCTCACAGTACATTGATACATACAGAAGAACGCAGATGAAAAAGTTCGAGATTACCGGTACCTTAGCACTCAATGGAGAGCAACTCACGTGTCGAGAGATTTGAAGTCTGGTGGGCTGACCCTAATCAACGACATATCAGATTCTTGTCGCTCCGATGTGAACGACATAAAGAAATGAAGCGGACGAAAAAAGCATACTCAGCTAAAACTCAGAGTTTTTCAGAGAGCAGATTAAACAGCCGGGCGCCGTTGTGCTTGCTTTTGATCAACACAAAACGCTCTGTGCCCGTGCGACACGCCGGAAACAGCGACTGGCTGTTGTAAATGCAGGCACGTCATGGACTCTACAGATCGGGTTGAGCAAGTCAATACAAAGAGTGAGACTGTGCCACATAGGGACGCCACTTGCAACCTGAACATGGAAAAGGTTCACCATTCAGACTCCGTTAAAGATTCTTGGGTAACCAACTTGATCCAGAACATATTATTGCTTGCGTTCGCTCCGTGATTATCTTCTTGCGGACGCAAAATGGTCAATTAAAAGATTAACGATGAGGATGTATGAAAAACCTAGCAAATAGCACTGACAGTCAAAACAGCGCAGCGTTTCAAAAGAGCACTGAGCATTAATCTGAAGAGTTATGCCGACAACTGAGTACTTCTATCTGCCGAACTGACAAAGCTCATGAACAAGCGTCAACTTGACTTAACTGACTCAACAGATGAGAAATAACGTCGTGAATTGAGTCGCAAGCTTGTGAAGCTTAGATGACAGGATGGAAATGGTATCTTCTACCGGAGAATAGCCGGACGTTGCTTCCTGCGACTCATGGGTACACTGACCGGCAACAAGGTGTTCGTGAGGTTATATGCGAAACAGATGATCCACGAATTTACGGCATTTTGCCATGTCCTGGAAGATTAGCTAAGCACTCAGGAACAATTCAAGTAGACCAAACCAGATCGTTCAGCCAAAGTTGACATGCAGTGTTCATATATGACATCACAGACAATCCAACATCAAAAACCAAAGTAGCTTTGGATAACGAACTACAAAAGCATAATAAAGTTCTTGGTTCGTACATTCCTTCTTCAGCTTTTTTTCAAGATGGTGAAGGACTGTCGTCTGAACTGTTCATGCTCCGTCCCATACAGGACAATAGAGGGAACCTCGGGATCAGTGCTTACCAACATTGCTCCTCATCATCAAAGGGAATGCCAAAACATTACATAACAACCACAGAAGTATTACTATATTCTTAGCAGCATTCAAAGTAGCCATGACATTCATAGTGCGATGGCTCCTGAGATACGGAAAGAACCAAACGCGAGAACAGGCAAGTTTCCGACCCAGTACGTGGTGTATGGATTATATTTTCATCTTACGACAAACAGTGAAGCATCGGTAAACTCTTGACATGCTAACAGTCGCAGGGGTGTGATGCCCAAAGAGCGCACTTGATTTGGTTGCCAAACATGCACGCTGCGAATATTCCTGTAGCAGAGGAACTCCCGTGAAGAGCGTCAATTTGGTGAAACCGTTGCAATGTTAGCTCTGAGTGCGCGGTGACCATTTACCAGCAGCTTTCCCAAATATTCTCTACTTTCAGTAGCGCCTCGCTTCTCTCAACCATGTCATGGATGGTATCCCGGAAGCGACAATCGGAGGTTACGAAGATCCTGGAGCACTGGTTCTCCCAGGAAGTAAGCAGACTGATATTCAAACCATACGGAATGGATTAAATGGCATGGCCGATCAGTGCAATGTGCATTTCACACCTTAAAAACACAGTGTTTTCGAAAGTCTGGGTCGGCAATGGCCTAACGTATGCAGCTACAAGAGACTGGGTTATTTCACCTACCTGACCGTGCCACTTATTCGGCTCGTATTACTGCCGACCGGATTACCATGAAGACAGCAAAAGCACGTGGTGCGTTCGTTACTCCGTGTAAACTATGGCATCTTAAAGAAGTCCAACCATCGATTAAATAGAGGATATGTTCGATGGACCGTAAATCTGGTTCATTAATGTGAATAGGCTCGTAATGTTTGACCAACGTTGATTCCACCACGAAGTCCTAATCACACGAGTTGATGATGTGGAAAACGCGACAGGTTGTCGGCAGATATTGAGGAAACCTCAAGTATCCGGACAAATGTCCAAGAAAGTGAAAAGGCACAGTCCATGTCGGAGCGTTTTTCGCACCGCGCGCTATGCAGTTCGACAACTGACAGTTGGAAGAAACCGTCAGACAACCAGATGATAGCGAGTTCACGGGTTACAAAAGCCTTGAACACCCCGTCAGGTTAAGTTGGTAGGCGCCGCTGCCAAGCTGAGGAAACCACGACCACCCACACCGTCGGTTGCAAAGGTACAGAAATGACAGTGTACAACAACCAAACATACGCTTGTAACAGTAAACTTATTGACTCTTTACCTTCATGAATCTATATGTTCACGTCCAGAGCGGACGGAACACTATCTTAGCAGTCATCCTTATGTTGTATAACCCATTTTTAGGCGTTACGTAACTAGATCTCGAAAAGACCTGATTCTTCGGACACGGATAACTAGCCCTTCGACTCATTATCATATTTCCTTTCGCGCGTGATTAATCCACACAACCAGTATGATTGCTAAGCGTTCTTCTCAAGTTCAAACGGGGATTTAGTTATGCAACACAAACAATCGGTCAACTTTATTTATCTGTTTCCATTGCAAATTTATACGAAGTTATTAATTTGTAGCTTTATAGACTATGATTAAGGTCAACGGCAGTCCGAGAGTACGACTGAAAGTTGTGAAAGGTGCACGAGAAAATTTGAATGTCATGTGAGTGGAAACGAAAGTAGAAAACAGGATGCCACATGATCGCGGGCAGTCGGTCATAACACCACAACGTCATTTAGGTCACAAAAATTTCACAATCTTCGACTGAACATTACCCACAGTTGACCGCAGTCCTAACATCCAGATGAGCCTTTCGGCTAGTCCACTTCGAAAGAAAACACTAGACTCGAGTTTAGCTCTCAATAGAGCCCATAAACATTGCATATCCTCCTCTGGACCGGAGCACACACAATGACCCTTGCGGCTGCAAGACTGGCGTTTTGACCACAACGTCAGTGATTTCACAACAGACAACCGAATAATCACATAAACGCTCAATTACAACTCTGGTGGGTCTAACGAACAAACATACCACCATCCCGGCTTGAAAAGAGAATCCACAGTAAGCGATCGTTGCCCATTTGAAGGCGGCTCACTGATTGTTTGGGAAGACGTTCAGTTCCTGTGAAGAAATGTAAATAGCTTTTTTTTTAAAGAAAACCATGTGTGTATGCTTTCAAATTCATATCATTTGCTACCATTCTTAAAGCCAAAGGGCCTTGAATGTTTAGCCAAGTCAACCGATCAATAAACAAGGTCAAGTGAATAGTGTGGGTTAGACGACAAAAGATTGATCTTCCACTCGGCTTGTACACAGTTCCGAACTGAGTCAAACTGAAAAACTTCGATGTCTGCTGACTAGACATCTATCCAGAAACAGAAGTACTCATGCACAGAAGTTAAAGCTGGTGAGCTCCGTCAAAGAAGTATAGGCCGAATTTCCAAAATCACATCTAGACTGCTTGATAAATAGAATGCTCGAGATGCATAGCCGTTTGTTAAGAAAAATAGAAACCACATACCGCAGTACAGCCCCACAATCCCCTCTGAATCTAGGTGCCTGTATATGTAAGAAAGGGCAGCTTAAGAAATAAAATCGGTCTGTGGAAAAATCTCACACTTCAATCTATGTAATTTAAACTGACCATCATCTACAATTGATCGAGGATTCTGTATCTCAACAGACTTTTCATCTATCTCTTGAAAGCAAGCATCATATTCCGGTTTTGCACTACAAGTTTGGTTGATAAAGGAACACCGAGTATTTGAAACTTTGGCCACATAGTTCGCTACTCCGTATGCGCTCATTTGACAAAAAGCAAACAAAAACTGTCTTTTGCCACAGGTTGAGACGTTTTTCCAAGGTATCAGTATGTAAATGGAAGCTCCCTTAATTATGTAAACAGCTTGTATACATATAGGCATTTGTTGCCATGCTACGCATTGTCACAAGCAAGCTGGAGTTTATCGGTCTATCCATTCTTTTAAAAGATCATCTATACGACCATCATCAACGATGTTATTACACAGCGTTCTTCCCAATATATGGCGCGAAAACAATTCTCCCAATGCAAACTTGTTTGAACACTGATTAGAAGTAAAACCACCGACAAAACTCAGTGAAAAGACGATCATCGATCACGTATATTGGTACTATAAGATGGGCTAGGGAAGGAAGTCTAAAAAGCACAATGTTATTTGGGGGATCATTGTCGATTTCCGGTTGCATGAGCTAGCTCTTCATAAGCATCGACTGCAATTTGAGCTTCTACTTTGGCCACTTCGTTTTGCGCAGCCTTCAGTTCAGCTTGTGAACGAGTGAGACCTTCTTTGATTGCATGTATATCAAGCTGATCCAAGGTGGCGGCCTCCTGAGCAAGTACCTGCATGCTGGAATCCGCATTTACCGTCACTATTCCACTGCTTACTGAAATGAAATTATAAAAGAAAGTTTCAACAGAAACGTCAGAATGCGGAGATTGGTACGTTTGCACTTCGTGCTGACTCATCAGAAGCAAGTTTTGAGGACAGAAACATGAATCGTTTTTTTAAGTATTAAGACAACTGAATGTTGCACTAGGTCATCTGTTATCCGTTTGGATCAACTGAAGGCTAGCGTGTCACCGACGTGAAGTAGGCGCACGGAAATTGGTTGTTCGGTATGCTTCGTAAGTGATTTGTTTGTCAAACTTTACACTGATTACACTAATATTCAGTCGACCAAATTGAATAATAGACAACTTAAGGTAAATTTTAAATAATTGTCGCCTTAACCTGAGGGCTGTGTGTGTGTGCATTTGAGGCCAACGGCCTGACGTTGCTGGACATACTTGTAAATCGCCAACAAGATGGCTTGAGTCGAAGAATAATCTTCAGGAAACCCACATGACCCGGTCAATATCTAAACTTCAGCAGCTTTACATTAGTCTAACGTAACTGATGAGTACGTTGTTCACCCCAGCAAAACGAATCTGCACGTAAGACAGCCTTGTGGAAGAACCAGACTTGAGCAATTTTGTTCTACAGTCCAAAGGTTACCGCAAAAAGGTTATAAGAAGGTATAGTAGACAAAAAGCACCGCCCGCAGGGGTTGTCACTGTATCAAAAAGGGCATACACAATGGAAATCACATCACGTGTAAAACAACACAACGGTCAGAAAATTCAATTAATCCAACGTCCGACACGGTTGAACTCCGTGTAGCCGCTCGGACTCAGCATCAACTAACGTCGTCAATCAGAGATCAGCCTGTTGGTGATACCTCATATTGCTTAGCAATTTATATGTAATTTCGGAGGAAATACCACAAACAGAACTCAAAGGGGTAATTAGTACTTCCGAACCATAAACGGAACGGATATAGGAAAACATATTGGGCGTTGTGCTGATGTTCATTATTAAGTAATTCCTTGGTTAAGCCTGTTGGGAAAAGGTACTTTTTCCCAAAAATTCGCATTATTTGCAAGGGAAGTGGATTTCTTCATTTCCTGGGAACTAGAAAGCTCGCGAAAATTCTGGAACGTCCGGGAAGTTACGCTCGCTTCTGATTGGTCCATTCGGCGACCTAGGCCCAAGGCCGACCCAAACCTATAAATACAGTTGCCGTAAATCGCAATTTTGTCTTCGGGCTGAGCAGCAAATGAAGCTCGTTTGAAGGTCGTCTTTTTCCTTACTTGTTAGGGGGTTCTAAGTTGCGAGAGTTGTGTTCCGATATTTGAGCTCTGATTTTCGTACCGCTTTGCAATATCGTTGCGCTCGTTCGTGATAGAGATACTGCTCGTGGTCTTGTGTTTGCTCTTGCCTTTCTCTATCAGGTGGGGTCGTAACAAAGCCACAACGAGTTAAAACTAAAAGAAGTCGATTTCGCAACGTTTCGACCCCCTCGGATAGCCTTTATCAAGCGATTTAAATCAGAAAATTTACAATGTCAATGACATCGGTTTTTAACTCGTTGTGGCTTAACCAAGGAGTTACTTAATAATCAAAGGGGGGATACTCAGAGTATAGACATTTGCTTAAATGGGTACAGAAGTCCGTGATACCAGGGAACGGTAACGTCGTTGAAATAAATAGTCCGCAGTTGCTAGACACGTCCAGACCAGTGGTCATACTGTCGATTCCCGTTATGCATTTCAAAATCTCATTGTCATTCTCATCACAGAGGTGATTGCAATCAACCCATTCGAATCAATTTTGTGTGTTTAGAAACCATTGTTCGTGAGCCTGCCTCTGCCCTGAACTTAAGGACTTTTCTTAGACCGAAAGATGACTTGAATAGCATAGCCAGAAGACACAAATTACGATATGAATTCATTTCGCCCACTTTTGTAAGTCATAAACGTGTGATTATCATGAAGACGAAACCAACAAGACCCAAATAAAATGATTAAAAGTATAAATCGGGCTGGATTATGATTAGTACTCATGGCTAAACCCTATTTTAGCTCATGTGTTCACGACCAAAGTTGAACAGGTATTACTTTCAGTTGTGGACGAACCGAAACTCTACAAACGATAGGCTGACGATATATATTCTTGATTGGACAATACAAGAAACAATTAGAAAGAACGTTTTCAATTCATTCCACCCAAATCTCTCAGTCACAATTGTATACGAAGGTGAGAACAGTTTGCCCTTCTTGGACATTTTGGTTAGGCGCCGTTCAGATGGATCTATCGAACGTTCAGTCTACCGTAAACCAAAATGGACGCGACAATATATACATTTCATGAGTTTTCCTCCTGTCTCATACAAAAAGTCACTAGTATGAATATACTCCCAGGATAGATCACAAGCCGAACACATAGTGCTGTATGAAACGCTTCGTGTTAACAATTTCCCAGAACGTTTAATTCGGAAATGAAACAAATTTACTCTGGCAAAAAAAGCTGTCTACATCAAACTCCTCTTCCACGGTGATAGTCGCATGAATACCTTTGGAAAGATGGTCACTGCCGCGTTAAAACGTGTGCATAATGCAGCAGAGCTTGTTCTGTCTTCATGAATGACTAGGTTACCTCTACCAATGGTCAAAAAGCAAACCCCTGCTTTCTACCAGCCATTGTATCTATCAATTTTCCTCCAGTTGCGGAAACACGCACATTTGTAGAACAGAAAAGATGCTCTAAACCAGGGCCAAGGAGCCCATCCCAAATTGGTTGAGAGTTGCACTGACTAAACTGAAAATGAGTGACTCAGCGAGGACGAAACGTTGCTTCATCCATTGGAAGGCAATTACCGACAACAGGTCACTGTATCAATTTTTGTAAGAACGTTCACACCTCACTAATTCCCAAGTATTAAAACATTGATCAGTCGTCCATAACCTGTCCTATACGTACAACAACAACTGACTGTCAACCTTTGTTCACCGTGGATTTAGCCGTGAGTGCCAATCACGATCCAGCCTGACTTGTACATTTGACCGTTTCTTTTAAGTCTTGTTGATTTTTTTCCTGTTAGTCACACGTTTACGACTGACGATAGTGTGCGAAATGAATTCATATCGTAATTTGTGTCTTCTGATTATTCTATTGAAATGGTTAAAAGGGACTCAATGTTTCAAACAACACTTTAGTTTGATATAAAAAAAACAACTTTCTCTAAATAAAGACGAGCTTCTCTAACTACAATAAAACGAAGTAAAACCAAGGTATGTAGCATCCCAGAAGTTGTATTCTGACGTTCGACGACGAAGCAAAATATACGAACATATATATTAAGGGCATTTGCTAAAGAAAGGAATGTGTTAACACTAAGTATTGGAAACGTTTAAAAAAACTTTAGTTGCAATTCTGTCGCAAGCACCAAAGTAAGATTGTGCAGTTTAGTGTGATGCAGATGACTGAGGGATGTCACAAGCTCTGCTAGGAAAGGTTATAGATACATGGAGTATTTCAAAATCATCCATACGTGAACACGCACCAACAACGGGCGAGCGGTGCAGTCAACACTGTAGAATCCAAACTCACACAAAGAGCTTCTGATAACTTAAAAACAATTACGATATTTTCCAATTAAAGCTGTACACTTAGCTGTAACAAATGTATTGGGCTTAGGCTTAGCTAAATGATCAATTCGGAAAATCAAGCGATCATTAATTTGCAGTTGGCGAGATGTTGCGCATACCGATTAACGGCTTTGGCGGTTTCAACTTGGAAATAAGTCCTAGTCTTGAGGTCATTGACTGAAGCCAGAGGAAGGCTACTATTTTTTCTCACTAACGGATCGCACCATCTGAGCAGTGCTCAAGAAGGAATGGGAGTTAGTATCGTACAGGGAAGTTCGGTTGCGCCTGATATGAAGTCAACAACGCACTGGTCAACACGGTTGCCTCACGAAAGTGACCAGAGTTCCAGTCCCCGTCGTGGCAAAGATATGCATTAATGATGGGCCTTAACAAATGCGAAGCTAGAATACAGAGGCTACTTTCGAAACGGATTGACTGGAAGCGTGGCCAGTTCACAAAGAAGACATCAACAGGCTTGCTGTGTTTGACCATCGTTGTCTCTGCGAACTGGCCCATATTAAGTGGATTGATCGCGTGAGCAATGTGGCAGTTTGCCGGCGCGTATTCCGGAACGCTCGAGATGCGCGATCAGTTGGTCAGCTAATTACGTTGCACAGCTTGCGATGGTTAGGTCACGTACTCAGTATGTCATCTGATCGTTTACCGTACCGGGCATTATATGCTGAGGCCACCAATTGTTGGATAAAACCACCTGGTGGTCAAGCAACAACGTG
>JTDE01000994.1:0-10830 GCA_014338405.1 Paragonimus skrjabini miyazakii | reverse complement strand
TTGAAACTTTAGGTGAGATGGCGGCTAACAGAACTCAGTGGCATGAATGTTGCCGTTGTTTGTCCGAGTTGTCCGTGAAGTGAGTGCACTTAATTACGCGAGGCAGTGAAGGCCGTGAGGAAGATGTCTTGCTGATGACGCCTTACTTTCACTTACAGCTCGGTTGTTTGTTTGCAAGGTGTAGGCGCCTTGATGTTGTATGTTTGAATGTAGGCGTAGCTATTTTTTAGCGGTTAGGTCCCCTACCCTCTTCTTTTTTTCTCTCTCTTTTTAAATAGGGTTTGTTTCTTCTTCTTCATGGTTGTGTGGCAGTTAAGCATCAGTGTGAACCACTGATGTATTGCTGTCTATGATGATAATGGAACAAAAACCGTGAAGATACGTGTTGTTATCCGACAAACACATGTTTCATAGCCCGAGAAAGGGACCTGCAAATGATGTTCTTTAAAGAGGTTTGTAAACTATTCCGTGATCATTAGTGCTGTCGAAGTTCTGTCACCGGAACAAGGTTTGGAAACCTTATGAACAAGAATAACACACCGAAAAAAATGCTGGTCGCAACTTTCAGATGTTACAGAAACGGAGAAAAATTGGTGTCACTCACAGCTTTACTCTAGATCTTGACGATGATAAGTGTTTGCTAGACGTTAGTGATAGATTTGTCTCAGTATCGTAAACAGCTGTATTAGGGTTACAAAAAACATGTCATTGTCTTGTCACTCTAGTGACCAAACAGCTACATTTCAGAGATATCTTACTTATTCGCATTTCTGTTTCTGTTGTTAGTCTAAATGTTTTTAATAGTCCGAATAAAAATACTTGCGTTTCTTAATGTCCAGTAGGGTGAAAATTTCAAATTTGATTTGATGGTCTCAGGCAGCCTAGTTGCAACAGTAGAATTACAGTCAACACCAACTCAATCTTGTACCACTTCGTTCATCATCATCATCACACAGACAGCAACACAACAATGGTTCACATTGATGCTAAGCTGCCACACACACATGAAGGAAAGCAAACCCTGTATGGGAAGAAAGAGAAAGGAAGGGACCTAACTGCTAAAAATAACTAAGTCTATATTCAAACATTCAATATCAAAGTGCCTACACCTTGCAAATAAACAAACAAGCTGTAGATCAAAGTAAGGTGTCATCAGCAAGACAGCTTTCTGCCTCGCGTCATCAAGTGCAATTACTTCACAGACAACTCAACCAAACAACGACAACGTTCATGCCACTGAGCTCGGTTAGTCGCCATCTGATCTAACGACTAGCTGGCGTCCTTAGTACATGACCTAACCATCTAAGTCTGTGTAAGTGTAAGGATTCAACGAAAGAACTCGTTTAACAATCAATGCCAAATACCGGCCTTCTAACCTCTTCGTTACTTACTCGGTGGTGCCACCCAATGCGAGCGATTGAACGCATATGTCAGTGGTCAGATATCTGAAGATGGTTCGCGTCTTCTACCCTGAGCGGCCAGGTTTCGTTGCCGTAAAGTAACATAGTCCTAACTGTCGCCGTATATACGCGACCGTTAAGCATCAGAGAGATACCTCTCTGTCGCCACAAGTGTCCCAGATTAGCCAACACCGCCCTAGCTTCGGTTTCATTTCCCATGCTTCCACCGCCGCTGATGCAGCTTCCCAGGTACACAAACCGGTCAACAACCTCTATGGCTCTGTTATCCAACATTAAATCTACGCAGTCACGGTAATGTTGCAGACGCATTTTGCATTCTGAGGCCGCAAAACGCATTCCGAAACATTTAGCAGAACGCGAAGTAGACTCTGACGTTCTTTGCGCTGCTTGTAAAGTGTCACACAGGAGCGCCTTGTCGTTAACAAAATCACGATAAGTCCGTTTTTCATGGAGTAGGAGGTCTGTGCGGGCATCTTGTGATTGCTTCCGACAGCTCTCCATTAGTTCGTCTATGAAGAAATTAGATAAAAATGGTTAAGGTGGACGGCCTTGACATACGCCACTCCTGGTGCTATGAAACTGTCAGACAGTTCGTCGTAAATCCTAACCTGAGCTGACGTATGGGAATCAAACGCCAACAGTATGTTCACACACTTGATCGGTACACTCCTGTGTTTAAGCGACTCTAGAGGTGTAGATCGATCGACTGAATCGAACGCACATTTATAGTCGAGAGATATGGCAATTGTTGGCCGGCGGCACACATGACGCTGTTCCAGAATTTGAAAATGATTGAAAGCGTGATCATTACATCCCCGCTTAGGTCGAAACATTGCCTGTTCCTCCATAAAATCTACCTGTTGAGCTGCAGTGAATCGACGAAGTGGAATGGATGCCAGAACCCTAGTAATGACTAGGGTTAAACTAATTCCTCTGTTGTTTTCTTAAAGGTGGGAATTACTATCGACTGATCCCAGCACGAAGGGATGGTCTTTCTCGTCCACACAAGTTGAAAGAAGTGAGTCAATGCCTCTGCTAACGCCTCCCCATTTTTTTTTAAAAGTCTTAGCAGGAGATCATCTGGACGAGCTGTTTCATTACGTTTGAGAGTCGAAATACAATTGCGAATTTCAGTCTCAGTGGGTGGTTCCAAATCGACCGACCAGGGTGCTACATTACCAGTTTGTGGCAGCAACACAGTAGAAGCAGGAAACTGGCTAATATGACTCTCAAAGTGTTTCGCTCAACGCTCTAACCTTCTGGAGTTATTGCAGATGAGCATGCCATCTTCCTCGTTGATAGCTAAACTGACAGACGGTAGCTTGGGACCAGTAGCAAGGATAAACCCAAAGAGTTTACCGGTGTTCCTTGAAGTAAAAGCGATTTCAACTTCCCTAACCTTCTCCATTAGCCAAGCCTAACGGTCAGTCTTTGGGCTACGTTTCAGCTACCTACGGATATCTCTCCTAGACTTGTTATATGAACTGCCAAGAGGAGTATTCGGTCTAGCTTCTAATAACTCCGTGGACTACGCCGAGATCCAATCTCTGTTTAACTCATGTATTCCTGTGCCGTATGCCACAGTACCTGCTTCATAAATCGCCTTGGAGATTTGGGTTCAACAGCTTTTAGGATCTTCGGAAGGAGAACTATTAAGGCAGCTTCCTAAGCTGGTTTGGTGCTTATGCTTTATCGACGGTACAGCCAGCCACTGTTGTCGGTGGGGTCGTCGCCCAGCAACAATAGGAACGAAACGACGACGTACCAACACATGATCCGAATCCAATTATTGCTACAATAAGAACAGTCCTGAATGGAACCAAGTCATCTATAACTAACGGCTGTCTAAGACCAGACCTGATTCGGATAAGGTGGGCACCAAGTTTAACAATGACGTACACTACGTCTAAAGCTAGTGCTGGCTAAGAACAGCTTATGCTGAGTGCACAGCTGTAACAGTCACCCGCCATTATCCGAACGATGTGATGCTATCTCAGACCTCCCAACTAAACGACACTCTATCTCATCAAACCGGCCGACCTGGGCGTTCATGTATCTGGCCAGACCGACTATATCAGAACCATGAGTCGACAGAAGGAGAGCGGCCATATCCGAATGAAAGGCGTCCTTGACGCTGACGTCACTACAGTCAGCTGGAGCATAAGCAGATACAATGAATACGTTTCTGAAAGTTTTGCGTCTACAGCTGGCCTAAAGAGAACTTACCAAGCGGACGGCACAAAGTCTACTGTTAACAGGAATCCAATCTACTAATGCGGCTGCGGTCGACGTGCTGATGACTACAACTATTCCAGCTTGATCGGTAGCGGCAGCTGTGTAGTCACTCGGAGTGTATAACTAGTATCCGGTAGACAGTGTAGGTGTTGCGTCCTATACGTTGACTACTGTCCTGGATTCTAGTTTCCGAGATACAGCAGACATCGACATGCAACGAGTCTAACGTTCGTGCGAGAGCGGCCTGCTGATCTATCTGTTTAGTGTGCGAATGTTGAAGGTATGTATATTAATTCGCCTTCTAAGTCTAATCAAAAATCAGGGGAGACCTGAAGCCGAATGGCAAGAGATGGAACTTACCGGTTCAGTGTTACCACGGTTATCTACATCTGTTGTAGGACCTTTAGAGTAATTATCAGAACTGGATGTAGGGAGGGGCCTGAGAGCTAATTTTGATGGGACAATAGAGAAGGGGTCAGCAGTAACAGGTTTGCGCCTATCCACCCTGCTGTATGCAGCAGACAGGGCGATCCGGTTTATACTGCGAGACGGTTGATGCAGTAGAAAATGAAGTGTCATGAGTATTCATAGTTGCGTGGGTTGAGATACTGCCAAGATGCCCAGACCTAGACAGAATGATTGACATTCTCAACCATCAGACTGCGAAATGCCTCAGTCTGTGAAACATTTACTAACCTACGTAACTTGTTTTATCCACATATGAATCGCGTATATCGCATGTAATTGTAGAAGCCCGATGAGAATAACCGAAAGTGGCTGTTTGCAAAATTGATTCCTTTCTTTTTGAAAATCAATTCTTTTGCTCGGTTTTTTCACATACTCGTATTTGTTTACTTCTCTTGTGGATTAGTGTAAGAACCGCCAGTAACTCAAATCAACGTACCCAAGCTGAAAATGAGGATCATGCGATCTCGCAAACAGTCAAATCAACGAGACCTATTGTCACTGTAGAGTCTCGCTCCGAGTGTGCCCTTGTAAGCAATAGTTACACCGAGATTGGGAGACCATTTTAGATCCAAGAGAACGCCGAAAGAGGATCAGAAGCCGGACACTAAGAGCGAACATCTATGGGAGAGAGACGGAGTTGCACATCCAATCAACTCAACACTATTCACAGTGAAACAGCAACTGGCTTCCTACATTACTAAACAGGAGATATAGCCGTTTAATTGATTGCCTTCCCTGCACACTTAAACACAACACGCCTGTCCAGGATCCCTATTACCTTTACCGGAAAAAAGAAATGAATTTTTCATATAGGACTCAAAATGCCTGTTCCGACGCGAGTACGCAATGCGTAGATAAAGTAAACACTACCCCTTTCACTTTCCTTCGGTACCGGTCACAGCAACATAACCAAAAACAGCTGACTCGCAACTTTAATCGGACCGAATTTGGTGGCCCTAGGACCAAGCTGAGTAGTTTCGGTTGAATCGGATGGCCGATTGTTCGAAAGTATGGTCCACGAGGCAGACATACCGTACACAATCCGTCATTTGATTAAAAGGTCTTCGTGCGCGCCTATACCACAGAGGATTCTCGTCTTCTTGACCACTGTGCACAATTGTACGTGATACAACAGCATTCCAGTAAATTTGAGGATGCCGGGGTTTTTAACAAAGTTCGCAACTGATGCAAAATAAAATCTACCGTAATCGTCTTAAAACCTAATCCGAGGTGCTTAACCCGGCGTAGGAAACAAAAACGTTCTTTTTAAGTACGTGCGCCGTCGTCGCAAGAATCCTCCCTCAGCCTTGTCGTTGGTCAAGCCAACGGCGGCATACGAGATATTTATGGACCATTACGCTGCTGTTCAAAATACAGCCTACCGTCACAGCCATCGCAGTGACCCATTCTGTCAGCAGAATTCTTAGTAAGCGATGTATAGGGTTAGT
This sequence comes from Paragonimus skrjabini miyazakii, assembly GCA_014338405.1. Classification (NCBI taxonomy): domain Eukaryota; kingdom Metazoa; phylum Platyhelminthes; class Trematoda; order Plagiorchiida; family Troglotrematidae; genus Paragonimus; species Paragonimus skrjabini miyazakii. Next base: position 5,258 of record JTDE01000994.1, on the reverse strand, counting down.
TTTAAGTTTAAAGCATTCAGCTTGACGAGATCACACCAACTGATAGAACAGGTGATCGCTACTCGCCTTCCAGCTACCGAGCGAATCGTCTAACCGGCAGCACTTGTAGGATACTAAAAAGCCTAAGCAAGTGAGCAGTATTAAGGCATCTTAAGAATTTCATCTCTGTATCGCAACACAAATTCCTACTAAATCGGCCACATGTGACTAACTCACTTCTCCTTATGAGCAGTCCAAATAAAACTGAGTACCACGATCCTATTTCAGAAACCATCTTTGATTTCGCTAAGGCGCTTGACTTAATACTTCATAGGCCATTCTTACAAAAAATAGAAGCATACGGCGTACAGGGTGACACTTACCACCTAATAGTCTCCCTTACAAGTAGTCACAGGCTGAAGGTTAAAGGTAACCCTGTCCTTTCCCCTTCTGTACCTATGTCAACCAGTGTGTCTGAGGACCTGGTCCCTTGAGTCGTCCACAAATAATCTCCAGTAATCTATTGCTGCACGCGGATGACCTTAAAGTTTGGAACCCCCCATGACCTCAGTGTTCTTCGAGGTGACCTCGATCCGTCAAGCAATACTCACAGTAGCGGTGTCTTGCCATCAATGCCGACAGGCGTATACATGTTTACTCGTGAAGACTGGAAACCTGGTTACATTATATATTGCGTCATAATCATAATCGTCATCATATATTGCTCCAAAGCGGAATCCAAGAAAGAACTAAGAATCTGACTTTCACAAAACTCGTCCTTCTCTTAATACCATCGAAAGGCAGCAATGAAGGGCTGCGTGGTACAGTGCATGATAAAATGGGCATTCCCTCTGCATACAAAACGAGGCCTTCGAAACCGGTTAAAAGCCTGCACCCCATCTTGGCCTTCATATGCCATATGTGCCAAATCAAATGAACACATCCATTTACCTCTAACAACTGAACCATCTACACAATTCACAGGTTCAAAGCTGTCCTTCAGACTAAACTTCCTTAATTGTTTTCTGATAGGTTCGAGCAAGTCAGCTAACCAGCCGGTTAACTTACGCTGCGGTGAGTTACACATTGACATAAGGGGCGGAAGTGGAACACTGGATAAAATTCCCAATGACGTTCAAGAAACGGAGAAGGGAATCTAATGCAATATAGAAAACTCAACGACAAATGGTATAATTTTTGCTGACCAATGAAAACTGATGAAGCCGATGTGCACACGTACATCGCATGTATAAGGACTGCTCCAAACACACAAACAGGGCAGACTCCCTTAACCATTGCTTGTACGTTATTGAGATTATCAACTAGTTGTGTATAGTACAATTGTGTATGATGCCAGTCTCCTCGGTTACGAACAACCTACGTCTGGCAAACTCCATTGTTTATGGATATATCAGTGTAGGTGCCTTATGAATAATATAGGGAGGACAAGCTGACAATCAACTGATCGTATTGAGCAACGTATTTTCAAATAGCTGGAAGCTCTATTAGAAACGCCAGGCGTCTGTATAGAAGCTGACAGACGACAAACATCAACTGCAAGGCACATAATCCAAACAGGACGCACATTCGAAGTTTGCAGCAGCCGGAAATGTACACTTCAGTTTGCTGAGGCTTTTGTTATCAAATGTTACAGCCCCCAGGTCTCAAAAACAGTTTGTGTTGACGCAGCGGCCACTCTGGTAGTCGGAATTCCCATATATTTAACTTCCATTTTTGTGTCCGTCTGTCTAATCCCTTAAGCCATGACTTCTGCCATCCAGAAGTTAGACCCGTTTAAAATTAGTTACATTTCCGTGTGTGATCATAGTGTACGAAATGTTATTCCGGAGAGCATCGTGTGATGTGCGTCTTCTCGCTGTTTATTCAAGTTCACGAAGGAGACAAACTGCGTCAAAATTGTTCCTCTCACAAGGCCCTGGATTATGCTACTACCAGTCACTTTCAACGCCCCGCCCAGATTAAAACGCTTGGACTCACATTTTCTTAGCCGAAGTGATCACTAATATGAGTAGCGTTTGTCTATCCTCTCTGAGAAATTTTAGTCTTCTTTTGATAGAACAGTGATTCATAAGGCGGTGCTACACCAGTCTTTCCGTGACTACTTTTCAGGAAAGCTGATGCATGTATGACACTGGGTAAAAATTGAACCGGCCCAGGAAACATAGGTCGGCAGCCTCACACCCACGTAGTAAACATTAATCCACTGAACCTCGTTAGTTGGAGTCCAGCGGTAAATAAGGCCCACAACATCGGGCCTGTGGCCTTCTGCAGTGACAAGACTGGTAGTGAATGTTTACAGTGAACTTTCACATACAGGACGAAAAACTACTTAGCCCTGTTTTTTATCAGCACAAGGTAGAGCATAACCAGATTTGAAACAACCTGAGTTTAGGAGTTTCTGTAACAACCAATTTTCGCTCACACCAACGCCAAACAGCACCGAAGACTAATATCAAGCTTGGTTCACTAGGTCTGGTGCATTGGCGCAAAGACAATCTAATGGTAGAAACTTGGGTGGCCAAGTGTAAAACTTTTCGGACGAAATGTCACCAGTAAAACGACATGTATGTACCAAATAACTATTTGTGATCATCTTTATGAAAATAGTTTTTGTCGCAACTGATGTAACCGGAAACGTAGACGAAATCACTCCACTTAAGAAAGCCTCAAAGTCAGACAGTCACTATATCAATGCAGACATCTTTTATGGGTCAGCCGAAACAGTAGCTTCAGGATTCTCACAAACACCGAACTTCAAACATGAATTGAACGTAGGGGTGGGAAGCCATGAGTTCCCCAGAGTCAACATGGCGTTCCAACGCAATCATATGGCTTAGAAAGCACACACTCAACCAAAGGGGCCTACACGTTTTGCAGTACACGAAACAAATCAACCAAAATTGCTGGGAATGCTCGACTGGTACAACATTATCATCATTGTCATAAAAACCATGAGCCTGATCAGGAGGTACCGTGTTTTGGGCCACCACTCAACTCAACAGTGACAGGGATTATCCTACAAGAAGAAACGTTGCTGAAAAAGCAACAGAGTAAAATTACTATTAACAATAATGGTAGAAGACTAGGAGGAGGATCTATAAATGGTATGGATCCAGGAACGCCATTTACTCCGGCAGAATACCATCTCAGATAGCGTTCCCAAACACGGGAACCTCAACCAGTAAGGCGACACCTATCGACTTTGTTCAATGAAGCAGTTAAGGCTTCCATGAACCGTGACCACTTTGTTGCTTGATAATCACGCGGTTTTATCGAACTGTTGGTGGTCTCAGCATACAACGTCTGGTACAGCAAACGCTCAATTGGCATGCGCTTCGCATCTTCAAAGTTCAGTGTTGCATCAAGACTGGGGCATTCTCACTACCATCTTTGTTGCAAACAATCCGCCTGAGTCTGTGGACACTTTCACATACCTGAGTATCACTACCCCGTCAGTCCGTAACAGTGCTGAGATATCAGTGAGGATAGCAAAGACACGGGTAGCCATTGCCGGCCTGTGTCATCTGTGACGTTGAAAGACATTTGGCTGTTTCTCAAAGGAAGAGTATATAACGCCTGTGTGCGTTCTGTTTTGGTCTGTGGTTCGGAAACGTATGTTGCTTGTGATGAAGATGTCAACAGACTTGCTCTCTTTGATCATCTTTAACGCTGTCGATTAGTCAATATTAGGTGGACTGATCGCGTGAGCAATACAGCCGTTCGACAGCATGTATTCCGGAACCCTGAGAAGGGGCAGTCAATTGGTCAACTAGTCGTGTTGCGTAACCTGCGAAGGTTCGGTCATGCATTCCACAGACTAGATGAGATCACCAACAATTGAGTATGAACGCGTAATGATTAGATAACTATACTGTTACGAGATACGATGCTCCATTGAGTAAAGTGGATAGATGTCGCTTACCCGGCTGGTGCCCTTGCGGTCATTCGAATCGCTGCCCAGAAATGCTACGCAGTGTCTCAGCCAGTAGCATAGCTGCATGCATAGCAGTTCTGGTTCTTCCGCTTAGAGATCCTCCATCCAATTTTAAAACTCTTAGGGAGATTTTCTTCTTTTAGGTCATTCCGTGATTGTTGGGTAAGTGATGGCATGAGCTACAGTGTCCTGTGGTTAAGCTCGAAGCGGAGGTGAATGAATCAACGCCAAGCGGTGTCCGTACCGTTCTACTTGGCAACAGGTCGCCCTCATTTAGAACAATGCACCCAAACCTAGTCACCACATCACAAGAACATTGTCGTTCTGGAAGAAGTAAGAAAACCCGCCACACGTATGGTATGGTATTTGAAGCGTCTGACCCAGAAAGACCGTCTGAGATCGCTGAACTTATTCTCGCCCGAACGAATGATGATAAGAGACTATCTTAGTAAGTATCTCAAGACTAGTCACCAGGCCGGCACAAGTGCTTCAACATGTGTTCGTGATGCGAGAGGAACGCGGTTTAAAAGGTCATGGATTTAAAGTCAACAGGTTGAGTGGCTGCTCCTTTTAACCTTCTCGTTAATCGGTCAGGTAATTCACTGAGTAAATTATCCACAAGGATTGAAGAGGCTTTAAGCGCAGATGTATTCAAGCGTGAACTAGACATGTACTGGCAAAAACCTTTTTCCTGTTGTAATCAGTTGGATTGCAGTTTCAGCTTTCTCTTCAGGGTAACTAAGATACCTGCCACCTTTTTTTCATCCACCCCAACTCAATAGAAGGCGAACCACATCAGTCAAACATGAGAACGCCAACAGATACGGACTCTCGTCGTTAATGCCAATACGAAAAATGGTAATAGGAAGTGCCATAAAATCACTGAAATCATTTAAATGAAATAATGACCCACCAAAATATGATTTTGAAGATCCATCGTTTTCCGTTACCGAAACTAAGCCAGGTGCGAGGCACCCTATTGTAGGGACGTGTTCAGCTAAAACGCCGAACCGTCCTGTAAGTGTGGGTACATCCACTTGACGGACAACTTTCTTATTATAAAATACTTGATCCGCGGAAGCAAAAGTGAGCGTCAAATCAGCATTGTACTTGGCAGACGTTTTAAGAGATCTTAGGCTATTGAGAAGTGGTCGTGGGTTAAGAAGCTTCATATTACACCGCACTCGAACGGAAGAAATACGGGACGAACCAACGCCTTACAACGACCTTGACCCGTAATAGGCGCTGGTTTTCAGCGATTCGGCGATTGATACACGGGTTCGAGGCAGAGGCCCAATGGTCCCGGATCCAGTCGGTTTTTCTT
>JTDE01000993.1:80718-140963 GCA_014338405.1 Paragonimus skrjabini miyazakii | reverse complement strand
TGTTAGGTAAATGCACTTAATGAAGCCGTAAGGAAGCTGTCTTGCTGATGACGCCTTACTTTCACTTACAGCTCGGTTGTTTGTTTGCAAGGTGTAGGCGCCTTGATGTTCTTTGTTTGAATGTAGACGTAGCTATTTTTAGGGGTTAGGTCCCTTACCCTCTCCCTTTTTTTCCTCTTCCTAAATAGGGTTTGTTTCTTCTTCATGGTTGTGTGGCAGTTAAGCATCAGTGTGAACCACTGATGTATTGCTGTCTATGTATGTATGTATGAACTTCACATACACCGTCGCTCCAATTAGCACCTCTATGTTGGGATCTTTCGCTAACCCGACTCAGTTGGTAGGCCATTTTTTGTCTTCCAGCTCGAATTCCTGGGGAATCGTTTGGACCCCGGATTTTGTTTCTGGGTTCACATTTGTAGAACGACCAGTGGCCGTGATGCGTAGTCTCTGCAATAATTCCGAATGTCTTGCCTGACTATAGGATATGAAAAAAACATGCTGCAACAACGAAGTTTATTAAACCGCACACACTGGCTTTGCCGATTCGTCCGCATCAATAAGTTTATTCAAGTGCGTGACAAATAATCTGATTCGAATTCGTCTGTCAGTCGATCGTACTATAGTCAACACGTGAGTCGAACACTACACGGATGGGTTCAGCAGGCGACGGGCGTGCTCACACGTGTTCCTGTATCTGACGTGGTTGGGTGAGACGGTGCACTGTCGATGACCGGGTACGTCAAATTTGGTTTATATCATTGCATAGAGATGTTAGTCGTTACAACTGTCATTTAATGTGCTTTCTGTGTGACAATTCGGTTTAACTGATTTGTCCTCTTGTTTGTTTGTTTTTAGGTAGAAAAGAATCGAACTACCAGAATTCATCAGTTGGGGCTCACGCGAATCGTCTATGTTGAAGCTGCCAGGCCTTATCGCACGGTTGTGATTTTTCGCGTTTTAAATACTGGTCGCTATGTACTTGTTCCCTTTCTTGAGGAACCTCTATCAACCGCAGCCTATTTGTTACGGTTATACTTACCGAAGCGCACAGTGAGCAAGTTAGTGTGAACGAATTTCACATATCGTTAATTGAAGTTGTATCTTCTGGCTTACTGTTTCGAAACCATCGTTTCCTCGAGCTATCTTGATGGGTTCCGCATGCTAGTAAGCGTTGATTTACCGAATCTGACATCTTCGAACTCTAACATCATTCAAAGACTTATAGTGTTTAAAAGTTTAACGTCAATGTATATTCACGTCATGTTATTGGAGAGAAATTTGGGGTAGACACTTTTTAGCGATTCTGATTTGTTTTGTACGGTTGTGTGATAACGATAGGATATCCCTTATAAGACCAAAATTCATTGTGCATTAGGCGATTAAGAATCCCGGCTACTCTAAATGAATTTTTCAGGTACTACAACAGCCTGATTTTATATTTTAGCAGGCATCTAGATAGTCGTCTTTTTCTACATAAAATCCATACACTCATCTCGCTTGTATTGAGCGCACTATCTAGAAATGAGTGTGAACGTGTGCAGAACGTTCTGTATTGAGCGGAAGATTTCTTGCGATCTCTTCCCTTGTATTTGTCAACAGCTTATATTTTTTGTTTTTGCACGAACACTTGCTGTTGCGTTCGTTTTAGTGCATTAATGTAAGCATAATTGCTGTCTTTCGTTGGTCGCGGATTTGAATTTATTGTCAACGTGTGCTGCCTTCCGCTGTCTTTTCGTGTTTTGTTGTTTAATAGGTACACTCTAGTATTTTGAATGTGATATATTTGACTCTTGTCTGGAACGCGATCGCGAATTGTTATGACTTGTAAGTACTTCGATTCAATTAATTCTTGTAGTGTCATACTTATTTGGTTGCAACATTAATTTGATAGGTAGCTCACCGCTTGATATGCGTTGTCTAATCGATCTTCGTTTCTGGTCAGTAAGACGAGATACTGTGTCTCTAAACTGTGGAATTAGCTTCATTTCGGTTAGCACCTTAATGAGCTCACTTATGAGACTGACTATGATGTACCTAATAACTCTGTGTTGTGTACCAGATTGAATGTAACTGTTGACGTTGATGTGTTTTTCGACAGTATCATTCGCTTTTCTGTCAAAACATTTGTCTGTCTTTTTTCCGAAACATCGGATGTGTTGTTTTTGTGTTTACTATCTGATTTTCCGGTTTGTATTCTCTGTTCCTAGAGAACTGATTTGGCATGTTCCTCCTAGTAGTGGTGCAGCAGATTTCTTTTACGGTACATTCAAGGAAGCAATTCGGGTGCATGTGCACAGTGCTGCAAACCTACTCTGGCCAGATGGAAAAAATCCTCCATCACCCTACTGCATCATCACCGGCGAAGATGGATCTGTCCGCACGTGCGTTCGTAACGGCACAAGTAATCCAGTGTGGGATGAAGTTTTCATTTTCTATCGACGCCGACCAAACAAAGTTCCACTGACGATCCAAGTAAACATCATCCCTCTCTCCCCCCATAAGTCTTTCTAATAACTGTTTTTCAACGTTGTTCATACGCATCTTTTCAGTCATCACCGTCGGCAGCGGTTTGTTTGTGGTTAGTGTTGACACTATGCTGACACATATTGACCGTCTGCTTACCATACTTTACCTAAACGATGCATCGCACTTTCATCCTTTACTCATTTATTTGTATGCAGCTTCCTTGTACACTTTTGCAAGTAACCCCTCTTAGCTGAGACTAGTTCATTACATTGTTCACTGTTGTCTGCTGATCTAAAAACGATAGGAACCGGCTAGTTTAGTTTGGCAGACCGTCGTGCTTGTCTGATATTGAGCCACCAAATGTTGGACTTTCGGCCCACACATTTCTGGCTTATGTTGAGTTTCCTTCCCTACTTTCACGTGTACGTTCTGAGCCGTTTGCCGAGTGGATTGTGTCTGTTGTCTCCTTTATTGATAATCCCTTGGTCAGTACGCCTTGTGAAGCCCGCTGTGTGCGTGCTGAATAGGTACATTCTTTTTTCAATCTCAGGCCTTGCTTGTTTAGAGTTTATATTGATTTTCTTGTATTCCTTCTTGGTCAGATCATGGACCAGCACGCTGTTGGATTCGACACATTCCTCGGCCGACACTGTTTCAAGGATGTTGAACTTGCGCAACGCACACAACAGGAAGTCGCCTTGTTTGGTCGAGATACGAAAGAGGAACGTTTTATGCGTATGAAAGGTTCGTTGTTTGTGGACTTCTATTCGGTTGACTCGGAGAACTTCATGCAGATTTGACAAGCGCACCATGAAACCTCCGTTTTGGGTTTTCTTTCCTCTCGTCTCCTGTTTTTGTCTTGGTTGTCCTTCTCTATTTGTGATACTTCATCTGCTGATTTTGCGGAGTTTTTTTTTATTTGCTACTCTTTCTCCAGCTCTGAAGAACAAAATTTGTGATCTTTGGCACACGTGCATGACTGTTCATATTGCGTAACGTAACTTGACCAAATAAACGGCGTTTTTGGACCCGACTTTTAAGCTTCTTCTTGAACTAAATGGAGTATTCTGTTGAGACCTAAATTAACCCACTCTATAGAGTCTCGCTTACTTTCATCCTATCTGTCGACCACATGAAGGACATCTCTCCGTCCGCTACTAGCCACATCGGTACGATAGCAAAGCTCTTCGTTCGCTGCGTATATCCACCGGTTGGTGTTTAAGTTTGTAATAGTGTTGGTTCAAATAAGCCAGTCGTGTTAGTCAGTAGACCGTTTGCTGTCTCAAGCAAATCTTTCAACTTGGTGGTAATCTGGCTTGATCGACGGCTATCTGCTTGCCCTCAATAGATTTCGAATAATCGACACCGCCTTGAGCAACCAACAGTCTACGTATTTTTAGACTTCAAGCTAGTTTTCCGTTGGTTGCTCGCAACGTTCTCTAGGGCTGTCTTCTTCGTACTGGGCTCTCGGAGAAACGTAAATGCTGTGAGTTCGTTACGTAGCTCATTTTAAAAACACAATAACGGTTTATGGGAACCTGTTTCGGGAACTCGTCACGGAGGTTGATTTCCCCATTCCTGTTCAGTTTTGTTGCTGACGCCATTCTTGAGTGCTTAATGGATACAATGACCTTGGTATGGCGTTTCTCGCTGTTAGTATGCCAACTGACGTGGAGTATGCCCATGATACTCTCCTCTACTTTTCTGTCAAAGGAATGTACCCTATGCTGAATAACGCAACTAGTTGACTGGCGTATTACTTGCGTACATTCCAAGATTCTGGCCATATTTGTGGGTATTAGAGCTGTCAGTAATGTGTTGGCACAGAGAAATTGCTCTGCGGGGGGCAATCTTTTAGGATGGCGTCTTTAATCTTATGGATACAACCACGTCATTCGAGATGAGAAGAACTATTGCTACCTACCAATATCCGGAGTGTTGATCAGCATGATCTATGTGTGTGCAACCGTTAAGCGTGTCTGGCTTGTGGAGGATATTCTGTTTTAGATCTACATCACTTTCCTGTGCTCGTATGAAATGCGGTAGTACCTCGACCATCAGACGAATTCTACATACCGATAACATCTGAACGTTAACACGTTGGTGATGTTTCTAGTTTTCGTTATTCTTTTGTAGTATTAAGGTTATAAATACCGCTAATTGTTCTGGAATTACCACAGATGGTGACCCACCGGTAAAACTTGTTGCTCCTCCTTTGTCGAAAAGAGCGGTTTGCCTGGGCCCATTGCTTGTTCCTAAGTTAAGGCAAAAGAAAACTTGAGTATGATACTATTATCGCTCTACACTTCTGATCCGAAAACAAAATACATGGTCTCTTGCCAAACTCCCGAGGATTTCTACACGAGCCGAATTGGCCAAACAACGCTCATCAACATGTCACAACTGCTAGCCATATCCCTTTTTTGACCTGTTGATTCGGTCCATTTGCAACGTAATCTCATTCTTTACTGGGTTTGTGTGTCTCGTCAAGTTGATCCGACGTTTCGTGTATACGACTTGCTTTATGGTTTCCTGATTTGTCTCAAACGGTCACTTGCAACGTCAGTCCGTTGATCCCAGTCTCACGGTCTTGTCAGTGTGAGCGAGCTTCGCGTCCGGCACAAACTGATAGCTGATTGTGGGATTAAGTTTCAGTTGGTCTCAATATATCCGAGACGTTCACAATGGTTGTTTTTGTCCAGAAAGATTGTGCCTCAGGTATACATACATTATTTGTCGTATATAAAATTGTACTACTTGTCTGCCATTTCTCTGTCGTCTAATCGAAATAAGCCGATGCTGCGGTGAGAAGTAAGAAACTGAATTAATGACCATTAATTGTTTAATTTTTCATTATTGTTGGTGAACATTACTGATCGATATGAGGGATAACATGCTCCCGTTGCTGGTTGTTAACTAGGGCCGGTTTACGAAACCTGCTCCCACTTTATCAGTTAGATGTGAAACAGTTCATGTAATCGGTTTTAGAGTGAGTGATGTAGTCACCACTTCGAGCCCTTGCAGCTGTAGCCAATCCAAACTGGTTATCCGAAGTGAGCCATGTTCTTTCGCACTAGCAGATTGATGAAATAGGTAATTACTCAATTGCATACAAATTCCCGTGTTAAGAAATAGACTCATAGAACTAGTGGTCGAGTGGGTAGATGTTCTGGCTCGTTGTTCGAGAGGTGGACTGTTCGTTCTCTCGCTTAGACTGTCTCTACTTCATGAGTCTAGTCGAGAACGAAGCCAGTTGTGGAGTATTGGTTTGAGGGTGAGTACCAAGAGGCATCGGAAGCTCCTCCTAATCGATCTACGTGCTAACGCCTGTTGGTTGTAAACTCATAAGATGTAACCCGTCGGCATCAAAACTGGCTCTCTACGTGACCACTTTACAGACACTGACAATCCTCCACCCAGAGGATTTTCATTCAATCGTCTTGTTACTTATCTCGGATTATCTACCGGAGCTCCATCTTGTTAAAAGTGGATGGTTTATCGGTTACTGACAGTTGATCCAGATACATAACAACTTCCTCCCGTAGCTTAGTAAGATACTTTATAACCTGCGCCTACATACAGTGAAGTCGATGTGATCTGTTACACGTTCATTGAACAAACGACCACAAAACCATTTTCATATAATCCACACTAGGTACTTATTCTCGTATCCGATAAATTTTCGGATTGTAGTATCTGCTCTTCTTACTCCTATCATGAATATTGTGTGAGTCACTAAAACTATGCAAATGAAAATGACCGTGTCAGTTAACAATATATTTTCAGGTACTGGAAATCCAATTCCATGGGACTGGGTGGACTCCTGGACATCTGTCCACAGTTCTTGCGAATTTTTTTTACATACTAGAAGTTGGTATATGCAGCACTTTAGACTGCTTTCTTATTGATGCTTGTGAACGACCGCTGCCAAAACTCGGCTTTTTATCTCTAGTTTTGCTTGTAACTTATTGACCGACCCCATCTTGATGCTGCATACTCTCTGCTTTTCTTATTCAATCCTGTACCCTTAGAAATAGGTTCTGATGCCACTTGAGTTTATCGGGATATCTGTCATGAAACAAGTGATAGGTTTCCCTTGAATTTGGTCTACTAAGATTTTAAAAAAATCACATTAAAAGGTTTCAGGGCTACCCAACGTAATTGTAGTTGAGTCTCAGTCTCAGTTATCCACTTACACACCACAATTAATTGCCTGGTCTGAGTTTCGTTCACATTGGCAGAGCTATGCATATGCGGCTAACAGACCAATGTTGTGAGTGGTCACTCTGGGGATGTCAGAAAACCTTGGGGCGAGTATGCAAAAGTATACAGCCGCACACACGAAACTTCATATCGACCCCATGTGATCACGCAACAGTTCTCGGGTTACAGTGTTTGTTCAATACCATGTATAATGGGTACATTGACTGGCATTTCTTCTTGAATCGGAATATTGAAGAATAAGCTCCAAAAGTATCAACCAGCCGAGTAGAAAGGTGATAAAAGTTTATTCAATAACAGTCGGGAGGGTTTCTGTTCATCAAAAACATTGTCTAAGATTTCATCAGCGCAGAAAGAAGACATATGTTGCGATATGTTAACATTTCGTTTACTCTCATCAGTCGCAAACGTAAAACATGCAAACCCTGTCTATCTCTAATTGTCTGTCGTATATAACTTGCATGTTTTACGTTTGCGACTGATGAGAGTAAACGAAATGTTAACATCACAACATGTCTTCTTTCGGCGCTGATGAAGTTATGGAAGGGAACCCAGTGTTTCAACTGTCTATGTTTGTTCTTGAGGAGAAATGGCAGTTCATGACAGTTAAGATGATTATCATTGATTGAATGCCCTCACATGACGACCATTTCATAACGGTAAACATCGGAATAGGATGGAGTGGTTCAGCGCCTCCATATTCGTACACACCCTGGCAGCCCTTTTTCTGACATGTTTGGCTGATTTATACTACTATGAGTTTACCTAGTAGGCATGCTAACTTGTATAAATTTGAAGAGTCGGGAAAATTTTAACTCAGTCTGGGGCATCCACTTAACCGAGAAGTCCTCGAAGTGAACTTGCACCACTGATGAGAGGAACGATTTTGGGGCCCCCAGGATCCATTTAGAAGTAAGTATACTAGGAATACTGCAGTCTATAATTAAGCGTATTTGATTAAGACGTATAGTAATCGCTTCTTTAATGATCCGGGGAATGGTAGCTTTGGATCTCATTGGTGACTTCTATAATGTTAGCCTCAAAAATTACTTCTCATACTTTTCATTGAATACTAATGTAACTCCAGTATCCAGAGTCTGCAACCAGGATGTACTCGGTGGTAAGAGGAGAAGTTTAATCTTACGGACGTCAGCATCTGTGCTGTCCTGTCTAGGTAGGCTTTCTGTAAATAGATCTACCTATCGTGCCATCTGATCTTCGGATAACTAGAATGTTCAAGAACGGGAGGCAGTTGTTTAATTCGTTCTCTCTAATTATCTTGAAGTTGGGGTGTGCTTGATTCAACTTCGCAAATAATGAGTTTACATCACTTGAATTATCAAAAATAGCTAGGATGTCGTCTACGCAGCGCTTGTACACTATTGGCTTTGACAAACTTTCACCTAATGCAGATTCCACCTTAGCCATAAAGAAATCAGCTGGGAGTGGATCAAGTGGACTGCCGATTGCAACCCCATCCACTTGCCGGAAAGTAAACGTCTGGAAGTTGAATTTCACATTATGTGTACAAAGGAGTAGTATTGATTTTAGTTCGGATACTGGAATAGGAAAAGCAGCATTGCTTCCTAGAATAAAAGTGCGAATGCTATCAACAGTTTCATGTAACGGAATGTTAATGGAAAGGGACGTCACATCGAACGAACACATTGAACTTCTGGGTGACACTCAGAAGTGTTTGCCAGATGACACTCCCGACAACGTCCAGGAATTGGAAAAGGAAATCATCTGCAGGTTAGAACAACCGAGGATAAATGACGTAATTTCTGCAGACCAATACAAGTTGTTGAAGCCAATGGACACAAGAGTACCGCATATGCATGGATTGTCCAAAACCCACAAGCCCAATGTCCCACTTCGGCCCATTATGTCAATGTGAAACGCACCGTAGCACAAGTTAGCCGGTTGACTAGCTGATCTGCTTGAACCGGTCAGGAAACGTTTCAGTAAGTACAGCCTGAAAGACAGTTTGGACTTGTAAATTATGTAGACGGTTTGGATGTTCGAAACAAACTGATGTGTTCATTCGATATTACGTCCCTTTTCATTAACACTCCATTGCATGAAGCTGTTGATAGCATTTGCAGTTTTATTCTAAGAAGCAATGCTCCTTTTCCTATTCCAGTACCCGAACTAAAATCATTACTACTCCTTTGTACACATAATGTGAAATTCAACTTCCAGACGTTTACTTTCCGGCAAGTGGACGAGGTTGCAATCGGCAGTCCACTTGGTCCACCCCTAGCTGACTGCTTTATGCCTAAGGTGGAATCTGCATTAGGTGAAAGTTTGTCAAAACCAATACTGTACATGCGCTACGTAGACGACATCCTAGCTATTTTTGATAAATCAAGCGATTTAAACGCACTATTCTTGCAGTTGAATCAAGCACATCCAACCTCGAGCTGAGTAGAAAGAACGAATTAAACAACTGCCTTCCGTTCTTGGACACTGTAGTTATCCGAAGATCAGATGGCACGATAGGGAGATCTATTTACAGAAAGCCTACCTGGACAGGACAGTATATACATTTTGAAAGCCTCTGTTCATGGCATTATAAGAGAAGCCTTGTTCGAACGCTTTTTCACAGAGTACGGAGGCTATGCACAGATGATAATCTACCGCAAGAATTAAGCACACTCAGAAATACGTTGCTGACCAACGGGTACCCCTTGCAATTTACCAAGAAATATAGCGGTGTCATTACCCCAAGGATACAAGAAACAACGGTACCAAAGAAGACGGTATACTTAGAACTCCCGTTACTAGGAGATGGCTGTTCAACAATGACAAAAAAATGTCTAACAGCTGCTGTATCCAAATCCTATATCGCTGTAAACTATGTATAATACAGCGAACCAAGGCCTTACTAGTCTCCTCGGCTACGAATAAACAGCCTACGTCTGTCACATCCCATTGTTTATACAAATATTCATGTAGTTGCAGTATGAGCTACATAGGGAAGACAAACCGACAGCTAGCTTCTCGTATCAGAGAGCATGTTCCCAAGTGGCTGGTAACACAACTAGAAACGCCAGGCACGTGCATAGAGGCCGACGGACGGCACTCAGCATAATCAATTGCGAAACACATAATCCAAGCAGAACACACAGTCAAGGGTTGTGACGCATTCTCTGTGATTTTTCGAAGCCACCGGAAATGCAACATCCAGTTTGCTGGGGCTTTGGTTATCAGACGTCATAATTCCCTCCTGTGTGTTCAAAAACAATTTGTGTTGACGTTGCGGCTGCCTGGCAGTCAGCATCCCCATTTGTTTAATCTTCATTTCCGTGTCTGTTTGTCTGTCTGACCCCCTAAGCCATTAGTTCCACCCTATGAAACCTTATCTTAATGTTTAAAATTAGTTACATGTCCATGCGTGATCAGAATGTACGAAATGCTACTCCGAAGAACATCACATGATTTACGTCTTCTCATTGTCTTATTCAAAAACAATGTTGGTTAATGTACCCTAAAAAGGGAACTTATTCCAAGGGAAGTGTTTGCTCTACCAAATTATGTATGTAATGGGATAGAGTAGTCCAAACACAGTGCAATGGTATAGAAATATCAGATATTTCGAAAAGCACTTATAAATTTCACATCAATTGTGATTGACACGTGCAGTAGCACGAGCAAACAACGAAGCACATAGCTGATCGATAACACAATAATACTATGTGCACAATCTCCTTCCTTGATCACTCCACTGTTTGCTGACCCAGGATCTTCCTCCGTAACGAGACACCCAGTCAGTGCATACTGAACCATTTTTATTCGCTCGTAACAGAAGTTTTTCTACGACCACCTTTCCCGGTAGTTCCCTTACTTCTCACCCACTGGGTATCTTGGCCTGTGATTCAATTTCAGAAATCGTGGTCACATTTTCCTTGTCGCAGACAATTGGTCACAAAGAAACAACCTGGTGGATTGGATGAATTGTTGCACCGAAAACACACTTCATTAGGGAGGATGGGACTCAAAACAGTCTATCATTTCTTTATCATTTCCAGTTCAATTAACTCAGTGAAAACAACCCGAATAGTCGATCGAAGGACCACTGCTAACTGTCAGAAGTGTCTCCGCCATTCGGTTCAAAAGACTGCTACGACTAAAACGGCTTTGTACAAAGTACTGAATAATTATCAATTCAAGCTTTTGTATTGGAATATTGTAAAAACCACATTCCAAAGATGCAGATAAACAGAAAACCTTCTGTTAGTAGTACGTGGCTAACGTCTGCATTCATTCAGCTCTTTTTTCCGCTGAAGCAGTAATTTGTTTGAAGGATTTGATTATAAATTTGTGTTTAGCTAACCTTCAACCCGGGACAACGTTTTGCAGATCAGAGATAGCTTGATCTCAAACTTTTGGTTTTGACAGAAGTAATGAGAATAACAGTGATTGTATCATATTTCCTTAAACGAAATATAACAGGTGGAGCTGACATTTTTTACATATCAGATATCGCTTTGGTATAGTTTGATCTTGTTTTTCCCTAGTATAACATCGTGTTGTTTATGCTAAACACGTTTAGGTTCATAACTTTTGATGTTTACTTTATTTGATCGTCTTGTTCTATCATTCATGTATTTTTCGAAGATGAGTGCAATTCCGCGAACCGGAACTTGAGTTTGTTGCTGATGACCTTTTTCTACACTGTGTTTAAATTGATTACTCTCATCTTCTGTCTAACAAGATCATCAATCATCAGAGTCGTTTGTGAAATATATGAACTTTGAATCTCTGTTGAAATGTTGTTTTCCCTGTGAATGTTTGTATCCTTGGTCGTATACTTGTATCATGCCAGTTGTCTCTTAGAATATGCTATGCTGTTAGCCAACGGAAGGATTGATGGTTCTTACATACAATAGACGTTTTTCTCAGGAGGTGTCCCTAGTATGTAACATAAAGAATATCAAAGATGTCATTTTCTTTCTCGTTATAAAATATTTTCATAACACTTACTGAAATGTTCAATACCATAAGCAACTATCCATCTAGTTCTCATTGAGGGCCTAGTTTCCAATTGGGTTTTCACTTGCATTATTACTCAAGACAGAGTTCACACTATTCGATAAAGTGTCTAGAAAAGTAGGCATTGATACCGTATTCAGAGATGTTCACAGTGACTTGAAAGCCTAGGTGTATTCCTCTACACACGGGTAGTGTTTGTTTATAGGAAGGAGTTACATGTTAAATCGGCGATGAAGCTACGGTAATATAACGCAAGCATGAAGAAGTTGCCTATTTCCTCGACATTATTGATCAAAAATACACCGTTTTCTTCAGGTCCATTAAAATGTCTAACCAAGAGATCACTTATCACAAACTGGCCATCTCTGCGCAAAAGATGATAATCAGAGGGGTTTTAGTTTCAGGTCAACTTCTGCCAGGTGGTGTAACAGTAATTTTGGGTTGCATACGCTTTCTTGCTAGGAATTTGCATGATCTATATAACTATCCGGACATACTAGGCATTTTAAGTGAATGCATGAATTTGGCATTGGACGTTGGAATGTTGACGGAGGATATAATACGTAATTTGTTCAGTTTTGACTGTTCTGTAAAAACTACTTCCAGCTTAACCACTCTCGTTGAACATCACTTGCCTGTGGCCTGATACCATATCTATCTTGCTAAAATTGGTCGCTTCACCAAGTGTGTTAAAAATATCACACAGTCTTCGTAGTGAGAAGCCATTTTTCGGTCTTTTGGATAAGCTTTCCATAGTCCATGCCTAGCCCGAGGTCATCGCTCTTCTTTCTCGGTACCACTATTAAGATAACCCAATCAAATCCCATAAACTAAGTCGTCAAATTTTGCAAAATATTATCTAGCGGCATACGGACTTCGTCCTTAAGAAGTATAGGTACCCTCTTATATCGTATTGTCGTGGGTGGAGCATCCCCCGTAGTAACTTTATGTCTCTACAGATTTTTGTGACTGAGTATTGCCTCCTCACGAGTAGATAATTGCAACGATCAATTCGCAGTCAATCAGTGCGTGCTTAAAGAGTTTCCTTAGTGCAATGCAGTGACATCGATTCAACCACCTACTCTGGTGTGCTGCTACATATCATCAGCAGTAAACTTTTGACGATCAGTGAGGCCGTGTTGTTCAGATGACGGCAACCAGTGTATGCAGAAGACTATAATTCAGTATGTCCATTCAGCGTGGTCGTGTCATTTGTTCAACCCTCCCCATTCTTTCGGCTCAATCCTTGCTATCATTCGCGGTGGTGTAGTTGTGTATTTAGAACGTCTTCTTGGTGTGTAGCTGTCAACGCAAAATCGAATTCAGCAACATGTTTTCGCAACTTCCCGGTGAATCGGATAAAATGAGCCCATTGTTTTTCACTTTTAACTGTTTCTTCACCGGATTAATTTTCAAGTTGGTTTATTGGGCTTGCGACATCCAATTTCAACTGCTTATTTAAAAGTCACGTTGGCAAAATTTAGGTCAAAGGCTTTTGATTCAGTTTTGAACACGACAACATTCTTTTAGTTTAAACTAGCTAACGTGCCTACTAACTGGATTCATAGTAGCACAAAATATGAATGGTCGCAACCTTCACATTCCCATAGACAAATCAGTCCTCTCCCTTTTGAAGAGAGGCACCTTATGGGAGTTTCGCACTTGTTAAAGCCTATCGGTAATGTATATCCTTGTCAGCCGTCGAGTCATCTGGTGGATTTAATTACCGTGTCTCCTATCCAGGTGATCGGACATTCTGAGTATTATTCACAGACGAATCTGACTATGCGCTTGCATGCGTTAATTCAGTGGTGTGGCACGTTGGTCAGCAGCACAACTGTATCATGGAAACATGCCTGGACTTCGAATCTGGATTTCAGCGAGACTTGAATATAGTGTTTCTTTTCAAAAGCATCTCTAGGATTGCGAAAGCTGCAGTCCGTTTGCGAGTGGTTTCCAATTTATATTAACTAAAATCCTACACTGCTCATCAGCAATAAAATTTATTACACTATATTGTTAGTTCATCCATCATTGAACTGATATCCCCTTTGTTGTATGACGGCTTCTATTGTTATCCATATTCGCATTTTGCATTGCAATATTGTCGTGAACGAAATGTACGCATATAAATTACCCATTATCTATTGTGAAGTTGAACGAAGAAATATCTACCTTTTGTTATGTCATGATATGTTTGTAGTTTCAACTTGTCCGTTGTCTGCTTTCCTTTCCCGTTAAATTGGGTCTTTTATATGATATATTCATCCTAGGATATTCTTCCCTATGCAGTTACGGTAAGGCGAAAGCTATAATCATCAACAACGTATTACTGTGCACTCAGCGCCAAAATAAGTACAACATCACCATAATTCATGTTTACAATAAAATTTTGTTCCCAAGTTTAAAAAGCTTCTGTCTATAAAGCGTAACTTCAATAAAGGTTATTCTTGACTGTTGACATGTTTTTTCTCCAACTGAAGATTCTTTGTCGATTTCTGTTAGGACTAGCAAGCCCCTTCGGACACGATGCGTCTGCTAATCACATAGTAAGTGTGCCATTTCCACGGTGAGATGTAGTGGAAATGTCCCGTTTATACGGCAGGCTTCTTTTATCTGTACCAATCTGTCTACCTGCATATAACATTGAATAAACACTGCTTTAATCATTTGACCTCATTCCAATTCGTATTCGTCTACTTTTATACCCACTTACCTAGAAATTAGACAACAGTTATGGCCCATTTCATAACTGCCGTTAATAGTGATCAGCTAATCTCGTCTTTTGTTGTCCTAGCTCGAAGGGATTTGGGGTGGACGCGACTCAATTGATTTTGTTTCATAAACCAAAAGTGAAATTATTTGTTGTTCGTACTGTTAGTATAACACTAGCCAAGCGAATGTATTTGATAATATGGTGAAACACATAACACGAGTTTGCATGTAAAACTTCATCCTTACTTCTTGGTGTACTGAGGACTTGAAATCCAACGTCATCGATTGCTAAACACGTCATCACAACGGGTCACCAAGTTAACCCATTAAACTCATTCAAGATACCGTTGAGTAATCGAAACCCAAAGTTATTGGCTTTCTGCGAGGCGATACTCATCCGAACTTACCATCTGACGTTTTGTCCACACAACTGGTTGAGGCAACCTATCGGGTTGTCATGATCGTGGTTACATAATACTTGGTGTGCTTGTAGATTTGTCTAGTCGTTGTTTGTCCTTATCTGTATGATGTATATAACTGGCATGTTTTATGTTTGCGACTGATGAGAGTAAATGAACTGTTAACAAATCGCAATATGTCTTCGTACTAAACAGAAAAGGTTGTAGCATTGTATTTCATTTAGCTAATGTGCGTGTTCGATTTATATTGCTTCAGGCAACCTGAAAGTGTACTTCGCATCCATGATTGAACGTTTTAAAACATAACTTTAATGAAACTTTTGGTGAACTCGTGATGAATTAACTAATTTAACTGGGCACTGGTAAACTGTGTTAATATGACATTTGGTTCTGCTTATTAGCCGTCCTGACACACTGAACAGGTGGACATCCTTTCATGTTATCTGTGTGTATATGACAGGGTTGCTTGCCGGTAACCCTTGGGACTCAAGTCATTCATAATCAGATGATTGAATTAATTTGTCTGATTTATTGCCATATATTTTCTAAACGACCCCAAAAGGAGAGGAACTATCTGTCTCTGCAAACTCGAGTTCTTCCATCGCAGATCGCTTGTATCTTTGCCTGAAGGTAAAATGTGGTCGAATATTCATGACATGTTTCCTTTTGATGAGCTTGTCTGCATAGTATATTGCAAGTTTTATGATCATCTTTCTATGAATTATGTGTGTTATTCGATATTCAGATTGATTTGTGTGACAGAGTTATTGACATCTAGTTATCATCCATAGAACGACTCAACATGATAGTTCCAGTGTATTGGGTACTTCAGAAATGACTCACAGTTACGAAAGCAGTATAACAGCGTTGTACCATCTACATCCACGGTCTCTATTAGGAGAGGAGTATATCAGTTGAAATACTTTTTAAAACTTTGCATAGAAAATTCTGATACAGACTATCGGAGAAATTGGATCATTAAATCACACCAGAACAAACCCACCATCAGAATGAACAGCCATTTTCTTTTACTTACGTCCATACCTGAGTATCAGATGAGTAAAAAATTGCATTGGGACGTGGTGCATGTTCCTATCGAGGTAAACGGTTTGATACTTCCCATGAATTCAATGCATAAAAGCTGATGTTGTGACGGAACTCAGAAGTGGGATATGTTGCCCAATGCCTACGAAATGCGCTTAACGGCATAGTTACAATGCATTAACTCGCATTTTCTGTCATATTCATCCAATGATAGGTTGTGAGTGTCTTGGAGATAAATCATTGTTTATTTAGATGAGACCCAATTATGAGCAGTCATTGCTTCGGCTAGATTTGAACCAGCAGCAGAAACAGCATGCTCAAACTTGACAAGCGCCCTATCAGCTAAGATACAAAGCCACGCCAGGAGCTCGGAAATTTCACATGTGAACTCTGTTTCTGACCCGTAATACAATTTGATCATTCAAAAGTGGCGTTGGTGGATTCCAATGTGAACTGTTTGAGAAATCCCGCCGGGACATTCGATCCCCTGGATCATTTAGTGGATTTCGTTTGAATCAGTAGGACGGGTGGTTAACGGAGTCCAAATGTCAAAGTTCGTGGCTCCTGACATGGCTTCGTAGCTCAGCTGGTAGGGAGCTTGCTACGTTTGAACATGTTGTTGCTGGTTCAAATCCAGGAAAATATTTAATTTTTCACAATTGGGTCTCATTTAAATCATCAAATCTGCCAAACTACTCAGCATATCATTGTTCGTGTTTTTCTTTTTCAAGTTCGGTCGTTTACACTACGTCGAAGGTGATAATTGTCGTACTTTGCCACCTGTGTTTTGTTTGTTACTGGCTTCACTCAGATGTGTATTTGGGCTTGAAACCGGATTGTCGTCCTGAGCCAATCATGTCAACAAATAACGACAAAGGGTGGTCACCACAATCGAAACAAAACAAACACCAATCGTGACCGGATTTCAGACCACAGTAGTGAACATTGCGTTTTCCAACCAGAATTGTATGGAGAGTACACAGGTGTATAACGAAATGCTGTTTGAAAACGTATTACTGTATGATTTTAACCATCCCCTCACGTCCTTTCGCTGGTTGTATGACAGAGCACTTTTAGTAACGGGAGACGTAGATGAAATAGATATTTCTGTTGAGCCTAACTTGATTTAATATACCGTACACATCCAGTGCCAAATGCTATTATATTTTGAGCTCAGGGCTATTTGTGCCGAAATTCGTGCGAAATCGCCAATTTTGTAGCGGAACATTTTATGATATATTGGTGGGAAGGGGTATTCTACTAACATTTAGAATACAATATATATACTTCACATAAAATAAGCCTTTGAATTGTACAAAACAGACAAAGGGTGATCTCATCATTATCTCGGTTGTTTCAATCTGAACTGAACAAAGGCAAAATTTTTAGAAATTTTTATCAGTTTAAAGTTTCGGTTAATAATTTCCCAAGAAGATGATTAGGTTTACACTTCTGATTTCCCGTTAATAATGTTCCATTTCTCTATTACTCACTATCTAAACCTTCTTTTGTGGCTATAGCGTTACAAATTATTCCCAATCACCGGTATAAGTGATGACTGTTATTATTAGTAACTTGTAGCACATTTTGATTTCTGTTTGTATTCCCACTGCCCAACAATGAATGTCTCATAAGTTACCGCTAGTTTGGACGTACTAAACGGTTTCTCAGCCTACTTTCAACAGATGCAACAATTGCTCTCATAATTATTTTCAACACGGTTAATCACAACTTATTTATTGTTTTATTAGTTGAAATATTAACGTGTTTGTTCGGTTTGCGTTTGAACAACAATTTCAACAATTTAATTCCACTTATCATGCGGTTTTTTTGTTTTGTTTAAACTGAAATTTCTTATATTTGCTTCACCCTAACTTCGAGTTTAGATGCGGCTGCAATTTGTACCAGTTAGTGAAAATGGCATATCACGCGTAGTTGCGCGTACATTAAAAGTTCTTTTGAACTGACTTCATATATTAAAAACACGTGATACTGATTTCAGTTCTCTATTCACAAGTTTACTATTGCTCAGAACGATACATTTTTTTCTGCTACTGTCTCTCATCTAATTTCACTCATCTTCCAATTCATATCGGTCAATCAAAACGTTTATTTTTACTCTGCACAGAAATGTGAGATTTTACTTTATGTGTACACATTTTCAACAAACAAGCAATGTGAAGTCTACTCGCCCGTGTAATGTGATTATGGACATGATCATGGATACACAGTCATTCCAGTCTTATACGAACTGAAGCTGTACACAAACAGTTTGTTGTTTTTGTGAAATAAGTAGAAATTTCAACTTTCAAATCTGTCAGTAACGTTTAACTACGAATGAGAGAACAGTTTTGTTCCTCGTGGACACCCTTATTCGCTATTATTCAGATGGATGGTCCGCTTAACATCTGTTGTACGGCAACTCAACATGAAGAGGACAGTACATGAACTTTATGAGGTTTGCACCTGTTTTAAAGAGCGTTAAGGTATGCTATAAGCTGAGCGAATAATATTTTAGGAAATGTATGGTGCTAACCAGTATTCTGAGCGATTTATCCAAGAGTACTGTAAACTTGCTGCTTCAAAAATTGAAATTGCGAGAGTTTATAAAAATCGTCTGTATAAACCTATCTCTTTCACAGTCCACAGATTGATTGGTACTTTTGGAAAGATTTCTAGTACCACGTTTGGGCGTGCATATATTACAGAAAAACTTGTTCCATTCTCATAGTCAACTGAACTACCTTTACCCCAGTTCAAAAAGCAATGTCCTATGTTTTCTACCAGTCATTGTATCTAGCAATTTCCATGCATTTGCGGCAACACTTATACTGATAGAACGGAAAGAACTCTTGAAACTAAGGTGAAACAGCATGCCTCACAATTGTTGAGGGTGACACGAGCCCAGCCACTGCTGAATAGTATTCAGCGAGGGCGAAACGCAAACAGGTTTTTCGAACACAGGTCACAGCATCAGTAGTGAGTCGTCGTTTACGGTCCTGATAAATGCTCACAAATTCTCAAGTATATCAAAGCCTTAGTGATCAGTCATCAGCAACCGGTTCTGTGTGTTCAAAAGCACCTGACTGCTAATATTTTCTTGCTATGGGTTTAACTCTGAGCATCACTCACGACCAGTCCCGATTTATACCTTTAGTCATATTATTCAAGTCTTGTTGCTTTTTTGTTTTCGTGCCAGTCGCCGGACAGTGAATTCCAGACGTAATTTATCTTTTGCTCATTCTTTTCAAAGACCCTAAAATGCTCAATGTTTTCTGATAGTAATACACCTATACATGTACTCTTTCAGATCATCCCTGATTGGCTTGTTATACCAGATACACCGAAGCGCATACACACACTAATGAGAACGATAAGGTAGCGTACATGACTTGTTTGATTACCAAGCTAATTACAACACAATAAATATAAAGACAGTAACCAAGATAAGTAAGAAAATTAGACAACACTGCTTATGAACTGCATGTTTGTTAACAGGAAAACAATCATTCTTCTAGCTTGTGAGTTTGATTGGTTGTGGTCTAGGGACGGTTAAGTATCTGCACGAACTTCTTCTGAACACACAGATCCGGGTTACGCAATATACAATGATCGGTATTCGGAATCCTGTCGTTTTTAATCGGTAAACAATCTGGAAAGCATCCTACTTACTGAAAAAATAATTTGATTCATTCAACTGAGCTTGCAACCGCATCAAATCATTGTTCAACCACACAGGGTGATGTTCACATACCTTATCAGACAGTTATCTCACAGTATGATCAGTGAACCATGCTGTACACGAGCAAAGAAATGAGTACGTATGATAGTGGAACGTGGAAGCCTGTCTCTGAGTTGTGACCTGATAACTGCGGATTAAATGGAAATTCATACACGAACGGACTGCATGGTAAGTTGCTTCGATCGAACTAGTAAGCCTTCTTATGATAACTTCAGCTACAGGATTTCCCTTGAACGAAAAGCTAGTAAATGTACATTTTTGAGTCACAGATTGTGACTTAAGTTACAGCTCGGTCGCCTGCATCGCCTTTTGAATAAAACGCATAGGACAGCCATTGTACACAAGCATTTTGTTTAAAGCATGGCTCAGCTTATGATTTGTCAGCTGTGCAGATTCGTAATGTCCTCCTCATGTATCGCGTGAGATTTCGCTTTTGATTTAATGTTACGAAACGGAAAGAGTGAAATTACTGCCCATTCCAAACTTACTTTCTGTACACCCTTCGTTGGATGGATCTATCTTTTTGCCTTACTACGCCAAAGTCCATAAAAAAGTTATTTCGTCTTTGCTGCCTGACAATGGTCGATTTATTACTATAATGTGTCCAGTTAGAAACTGACATGACTGTTTATGTCAGAATCCTCAGTGATTACGCAAACTATCACCTCCCTAGAGTCTATAGAGTGTGAATTTTTCGGTGATCACGTCCAACCGATTAATCCCCAACTTGCTGATAAAAACTTCCAATGGGACAAACCCACTGGAGCTCCATCACTCTATCGGTAAATTTTATTGTTAAACGTTGCTAATGTTGAGCATCAGCAATTCTGTCAATTCATCCTTTGGAATATCCACATGTCTGTTGTTATGCTTGGCGTAATTGCATAGGTAGTCAATTGTCTGTTGTAGAAGTATGTTCGTAAATAGCGAAGAGACGTCGAGTGGGAACATTATTAGACTGCTCACGTTCAGGTCTTTGATTACATCGATGAACTGAAACGTGTCTTGGTGACTATACTTTGTTAGTTCCAACCTGATGAGTTCGGGTAAACTGATAAGTCATTTAGACAGAGCATGGTACGGTGAGTTACACATTTCTAAGGTTGCGCACTTTGGGCAGACCTAGGGATTTTTTTTTCCAATAGGACAGTGGCGCTTGAAGATCACTGTGTCAATAATCCCCATCTGTTGTATTTTGAACATTGTTTTAGTTATCGATTTGTTCATTGCTGACATCACGTTTTTATCCGTTTCCAACTTCTATCTCGAACTGTCAGCTATAATCACTTATATGCAACAAAAAAAAAACAGTTTTGTTCCATTTTCTGACTGGAAAAGAATTATATACCCGTATTTTTTCTAAATACAGCTCAGTACATCTATAGGTGTTTCTTGGTTAACAGCTTTTTTACTTGCTATGCATAAATCTTTTAATAATAGCACCGAGAAACCGGCGTGTATTCCGGTCTTTCTTCGTTCAAGGCTGATGATAGAGGTTTTGCAGCTAATTGATCATGAAAAGTTTCAATTTGAACTTCTAAATCACTTTGACCATTCGCGTGACCAATGAAGATTATGCGATCTGGGTCTTTTGCTTGTTTGTCCTTTACTGTGTTAGCCTTACTGGCTTGCATATAATGCCAGAAGTACTCAGGTGTTCAGAAATTTCATCAAACAGTTTGTTTATTTTGAAGAGAATTTTTTTACGAATGCTCAATAGAATATTTTAAGCACTATCATTATTGGCTTGTATGAACAAATTTGGACTCAGAAGGTACAAGAGAGAAAAAACAGTCAATAGCCCACATTCGTCTGTTGCATCATTTAGCTCAACATTTTCCACAGTGGATGATATCGTCTCCTGGACGCCCATGTAAGAACATATTGGACACTGATCTGAAATGTAAATGTGGAGATCTGATATTTCTTTTAACCGACTCAGTCTGAAGTTGACAGATTGGTGTATTCATACAAAGCTCAATCACCGCATTTGTTTCCGAATGTATACGCAACTTTGCCTTGAATTTTGGTAGTAATACCAAACACGGATTTATCGATTGAAATGAATAGAGCAATTCTGCTTATACTACCTTCTCAATGATCTGGTAAGTTAAACACTGTTTACACAAGGTCGTGGTTTAACACTGGATTTGACTAGCTGGTTATGCTCATTGTGATGTTACTATACTTGTGCTTAACACACTTGTTTCACGAGCACAAGGATCAGAGTTCATGTTCTGATCTGGAAAAAGATATTCATCACGAATGAACTGTAATAAGAGCTAAACTCGAGTCTGGTACTTCATTGTGAAGTAGATTAGCGGGAAGGTTTTTCTACTTGTGATGGCTGTGTGATTAAACTTGTAACAGGTCAAATCACAAAACTCCAACCAAAGTGTGTTTAGTTGTCAGTGTCTTGAGTTTAATGCTCACATACCGCATGTTGAATGAGAGAGATTATGACGATGCAATTAGGAAGCCAAAAGGGAAAAGAATGGGTGGGGGTTGGGAACCCCTGATTCAGCTGAATGACGAAATGATCAAAGACCAAAAGGTAGCGAACAATCTCGTTTTCGATGTCACATTCCGTGCAGATGCAACACAACGGAAGAGAAACCGGTAATCAAGCGTAGACTGGGTGGTCTATTGGCTATCAATGTCATAGGTCTTGATTTCTATTACGTCTGAACATGAGGCACCGGGAACGAGCTTGTTAACAAATTTTCGAATTCTGTAGACTGGGTACATGTGGAGAGTTGAATGAGGGAAGGATCTCTGCTGAGAAGTCGAGTTCTGTCAAAATGAGTAGAATTCGAATGAACAAATCATTTGCAAATCTTTAACCTTCACAAGTTGACAATAAGTTCATTTCAAAGCCAGAAATCCAAACTAACCATTTTATTAAAAGCATAACTCATGACATTGTTTTGAACGAGGAAATCGCCTGCATATTACAAAGGTCATATGATTAGAAGTTGACCTCATTCTCTCTACCAGTATAACATAATTGTGTGAAATCGGCTAAAATTATATAAGCACAAAATCAAACTTCACTGGTAGTTGACTGCAGCTTTTAAATTCACATACATTTTCCAGTCAGCCACTTTCGAAAAGAAGCACTAGACTGAAATTTCACCTATGTTCAAAAAGACATCAGTAGTGCACACCTTTGCCATGTTCGGGGTTTGAATTTTTGGTTATGACTCCACCGAGCATCTGTGTTGGCCACTGCACCAATGAAATAACGTTTGACTTGATGAACGCTCAGTCAAATACTTTATGAGTAGATTTAAGATTACTGATGAGTAGTCGGGGATTTGATTAATTTCAAGTTGAACATCACTGATATTTGTTTACAGCCTTCTCATCCAGATAGACTTTCCAACCGGTCCCTTTTGAAAAGAAGCACTAGACTCGGGTTTCGTTCTCATTAGAGCTCGTCATTATGTGGAATATTTCTAGAATATAGTTGACAGTTTTCGAAGAAAACATTAAGCTTGGGTTTCGTCCAGCTCGTTAGTAGTGCATATCCTTATCACGACTGGGAATAGAACGCCGGCCACGCTTTCATGAGACAACCGTGTTTACCACTGCGCCGCTGACTCCACATTAGACGAGACCGAATTATCATCTGTGAACGCTCAACCACTTTCGAACAAATGTGGCTGGAAAGTCTATCTCAATGTGCACGTTGCGATCAGACTTGAGATTGTCCGACCGTCTCAGCAGAAGACAGTAGTGGGACATAAATGACATAGTGGTTAACACTGTTGCTGCAACAAGTGACCAGATTTCCGGTCTCGGTCGTGATGCTGATGCGCACTAGTGGCGGGCCCTATCCGGAGGAAATTACAATCTTTGTTCTTTTCGAAAGAACCTGACGAAAAATTTTCTGGTTGAAAAACTTGCGATCAGATGTGAATAGTGTTCATGTCAAATCAACCAGACTCCTGGCAACTGATCGGTGATCAACAAGCCTTAATGACTAACCCTCACATGACCATATTGATCGTTCAGTTTCTGTCAGTATGCTGTCTTAGTCTTCAACGGATTGAAAAAAGTGTAAACGAACATAAAGACTTCCGATTCTGTTTTGGTAAAATGAATTAGTGTATCCCTATCCGGCTGCAGATGTGGTAGGCTCACAAGCGAAAGTGGTTGAGCGTTCACATATGATAATTCGGTCGTGCCTAACGTGAGGTCAATGGCGCATTGGTAAACACGGTTGCCTCATGAACAGCATGTCGGTGGTTCAAGTGTTGGCAGTGGCGATGATATGCACTACTGACGAGCTCTAATGAGAGCGAAACTCGAGTCTAGTGCTTCTGCTGTTCGAAAGGGGCCGACTGGAAAGTCTATGGGGATGCTACAGCTGCGATCAATTGTGGGTGATGTGCAACTTGGAACTTAACAAGTCGGCAAGTCCTTTTGAGATACCAGTAGAACGTATCTGAACAACGCATCCGAATGCTGACTTGTCGCAACTATGTTATTCTTAAGTGAGAAATAATTAGGGAAGACGTTGAAACGAGATTTGCATGACCTAATACAACGACTCTGTACTAGTCAGGTTAAAACTGATCCTCCCGTTGACTTCTTTGAACCGGAAGAGGAGATAGTTGCCAGCCGGAGTTGGGACAATATTCTATCGCGTTATACAGTCTGCCCAACGAGATTACAGGAGTTAGACACAATTTAAAGCAATATGAAAAAGTCGACTTACATCATCTTGAAAAAGTTTTGGGAACTTTGTTTCACCCAAATTCTCTCAGCTGTGGTCAACATGCCAATTAGTTTACTTGTGCGTTTTAGGCCGTTCATCAGTCTCTGCCATCTTGACACCGTCAAGTCACACCGCACGTCGGACGATAGGTGGGCGGTGTGCTGGTAGAGGTAACATAGTGAATACCATCCACTTTGCTAATGATGTGTGTATCGCACACCTGTAAAAATGCACGACTAACAAGTTCGAACACGCATTCCTACTCACTTCCGCAACTCACACTTTCTCGTCTGAAGCAGAAGATCTCATGTAGCTGATCAAAATCAATTGTTCCGTATGAACTGAAGAAACGGTAGGCAAAATACGACAAACTACAATTTCTTCCTTAATGAGTGGCAAGCCATAAACGGCTTTGGCTGTCAACCATACAGATACAGTTTTTTTTTAAATGTGGGAATGCACTTTAGCTACCTAGCTATAATTTCAAGCGTCCTATCAAAAGCACCACCCAACAAACACAGTTCAAGTAACCAAGTAACCAAACAAATTTAGATTGTAGCTACCAGAGCGCTCCCCCACCCACAATTTGACGTTTCATGTAAAGAGAGCAAAAGTCTCTCCAATTGAAGCGTATCTTCGTGGGGGTAGAGGATTCACATTCCATGAAATCGGACTGATATGAAAGTGACACTTTGAGCAAGACAGTATCACTTTGTCAGAATCGTCGGAATGAGCAGACAGTCAACCATTACTAGTAAGGCCTTCAAAAGGTGTTATTAATACACTGAAGTATTATGGATCCCTCTAAAAAATGGAATTTATCAGTGAGTAATCCTGGGTTGTAGGTTATTCCAAAGAACATGTTATGAGTGATGAAAGATCATACAATGAAATAAATAATAGTGTTAATTTCATGCTTCTCAGATTAAAAGAAAAAATAAAACAAATCATAATCACATTATCCAGTGTTTGTTAGTATTCAACAGTTTAATTAAAATCAAACTGCGTTGTTATTATTATACTGCGTTTTTTTTTTATAAAAACACATTATAATTTACTCAAACCTAAGAACACTCGATTAACACATTCACTTTATAATCACGATCTAGAATTAAAAGTAGAAAGACAATGTGAGGAAGGAGATGATAGTTTGGAGAATAATATTCACTTAAGTCATTCTCTTAAGTGTCTCTATGATTTGGTCATATATGATTTGTATCCTTCTATGCTCTATTGGAATCGGTAATGAAAATTTGCTACTTGGATGACAGGCAACACTATGTGATCTGGTTACAAAATCAAATACCGTATAGCTTGCATGGACTCAAATTTAGAAATGATCATGTGTGGAAAGAATCGCTAATGATGGTGGGCTTAGATTGGGTATGAGTTATATAGCAAAATCACTGCTGAAAGGAATATGGACCAGTTAACTTCATTCGGTAATTGTTTGATTTTATGTATAGAGACTGTTTACGAACGGACTTTAGTAATCCATCCAGAGATCATCGCTCCAAAAACGTTATTCGATCTAAAAAGATTATCCTACTGTCCTTGACAAACTAGGTCCATTTCAAGCCGAAGAAGTTTCCACCTAGAATTTCCAGATGTTTCTTTAATTGGTGAAGGAACCTGTTGCCAAAAGTTTCATAATTCGTAAAAATGTTACTTCTTGAGGGAGCACTATGCCATCGGTCCAGGGTGTGGCGGTCTCCAGGGGCCAGAATTCAGGCAGATAATCTGTTATTTTTTACGTATGTGTGAAATTGATTGACGTCAATGAACATGATAAGGATGAACAAAAAGATGAAATAATCCAAACTAGGTTCTGTGCTGCAACTAAAATTTTCTGTCTTAAAGTAGACGGACTTTATTTGGTGACAATCAGTCTAGTTTATAATATCACTGTAGGCATCGAAACGATAGCATGCAATATGGTTTTTAAACAGAAGTGAACTTCAACCAAACTGTGTTTTGTGTCCCTGTTCGATTACCAGTCTGTGAACTGGTACTCATGCTTAGCTGATCCAAATGGTGTTGTGGATCATGTGATCACGAACTTAGGTAAGGACCCAAAAAGCCGTGCATTAAGAACGTAATCACTCTGCTTAAGCTCGCTTAATCCAATCAAATATGAAATCTGGAGCACTGAATCATTCTGAGATCAACTCTCTCGAGATTGTTTAATTCTTCTGGATAAAAGGTTGAACGGTCTGCACCAGTCATTTTTTCTATCAAATTTTGAATACAACCTGCTGGTTTACATGCAGTCATCATGGCTGTTGCTAAAAACGCCATCCGGAACAGCCAAAAAGCTTTCCACTTTTTCTGATATATCTTCACTACACCAATTGTTCACAGACATTCTAATACTTAACGTGTCCTACGGAACTTTATGCAGTATCTCATTGGTGATTGTTAGAAAAATTCTTCCGTCCGGGTGGTTCAAGAAGCGCATCTCCGATCACCAGCAGAATGCCTGAAAACGTATCACAAATGGTAAACACTGGAATACTGGGCCGGATTGACAACCTTGATTTCTGTATCTAGAGGATGCACCTGTGATCACCGAACCCCCTAGAATGAACTCACCTAGAATCTTGAGGGTGAACTGCTGTTGTGCAATCGTAGGCAACTGCAAGGTCCGACAACACACTTTTAGTCATTTTTTCTAATAAATTTTGGTAACAGTTTTTATATTCACCACGTTCTAATCAGTCTATTGATCAGGCACAGAAAGCAGGACCTATTCTCACTATTGTCACACTTTACACAGTTTATACGGTTTCTGTTCAACTGACTATTTTCTACGTTTGACCTCGTTGTAAGCGATTAACTTAATGCAGTTGTTCTTATTCACATCGATAAAAGTTTATAAAAGTCGCAATTCTTGTCTTTATGTTTATTGGTTAAAATTAGTACCCAACTGTTGCATTAATCAAATTTGGTTTCAGATATGCCCATTACGGTAATGAGAATAGAGACATATAGGCGAACATATGTTTTCGATAATTCATCTTCAAGCCGGTACAATTATATAAGGAGTTAATAGAGTTAGATCGAGGTATCGATGAGACTTAGTACAGAGAAACTAGTGTTGTGATCCAAGAACGCGGATGGCACAAGGGTTGTTTACTCGACAAACCAACACATGGGTTAAGCATTCAAACAAGACTTTGGACAAAACAACTCATTTGCACGCGGTATTCGGCCCCATGCCTTCTCGGTTGCCGCAGACGTCAATGCTCAGTTACATTAAATAGCAGGGACCACTATGAGCGATGCTGCACTCTGATTTTCCTTCCTGCATTTTTCCTGCGGCTTGTACAATGTCAAAATATATGCTCCGGTCCTACTACTGAATAGCCGTGGTATGAGTAGTATGTTACGATCGCTCAACTTCACTGCACTAGGTCACTGGCCAGTCAATTGGCGATGATTTGATTGGTCGGTTACGTCACGCTTGTCCATTGGTTTGACCGCGCAGGTTGGCCATTGATCCGATGGATGTGTGGCCATGGTAGTTGCAACGCCTGAACAATTAGATGTCTCGTTTATTTTTTATTATTTCTCTTTTTCTTTATTGGCTACTCATGTATTCACTTTAAACTGGATTGAGTACGTGCTTTTCTTATTAGCGCCACCCCATGTGATATTCAATACTTTATACGTAATTATGAAAGAATCTGCTTATTCAGAAGGCGAGAGATGCATGTCCTCCGGAATGAAGGATTATTTGCCGAATTGGGTGCGAAAGTTTATACCACCTGAGAATCGTAGTGCTACTACAGCACGCAAACAACTATCGTCTGCAAATGCTGGACACGACCTGTCAGCTGAACGCGCTATAGATCCAGCTTATACAATCATAATCCTAACAAGTCACCATACGTCACGATTTTGATGGTTTGTCGATGCCGTCGACAATCAATCAATTTAGGCTTGCCTTGCTAGTTTGAAAGTAGTTCCTCGTGAATCTGACACTGCCCAGGGTTTGGTAATTTGTCCTAACTCACCGACTGAATGGCTACCTCCTATAATTCGTCTGGGTATGAAATGTCTCCTGTTATTGTCAATCTGGTATTATTTCGCTAACACAAAATGCTTATGTCTCCCATATTTTGTCTGTTAACAGCATCGCTTATCATTTCCACTTAACACATTACCAGAAGACAACAATTTCCCCGTTAGTTCCCTAGTATGTCTCCTCTGACAATTTGCATGAAGACAAGTCGCTAGTCGTCACAATGTTCAACTTTTACTTACTGGATGTCAGCCCATTCATACTCTCTCTCTCTCTCTCTGTCTGTCTGTCTCTCTAAATATGTTTCTTAAGGAATTCTACAAGCTGATAATTAACTTCCACAGATTTGGGTTACCCCACTGAGTATTCACCGTTCAACCATATGAAGGTTGTTTTTCATGTTACAGTCGACTTTAACTACCTAGTGCACATTTCTGAGTGATTCGCTACATGTACAGAGTATAGCATTCCACTAAAAACTAGTTAACTGTTATTTTGGTTAATTTGACCCTATATTACAAACGGTAGTGTTGGCCTGACAACAGTTGAATTATGTTCAAATAACTCGTCTTTTTCCACATCTTTTATCAAATTTGTGGTGAAGGGTGGACAACTTCAATCTATGGATATAATACGGTGAAATCAACAGCAGTCAGCTATGCTACTATTTAAATTTAGCATTTCCACAAAAAATATAGGTTTCTAAATACCTGCTAATTCAACCGAATAAAAACATATTGGCAAACGAATGTTTCTGATAATACGTCTTCAGGCTGGTACAATTATATCAACTAATGGTAAAGTTGGATCGAGACATCCATCGGATTGATGACAGAGAAACTGCGTTACTAGTCAATCAGTTTGTAATAGCATGATTGGTTCGTTACTTTCGATTCGTCCATTGGTTGAACAGCACAGATCGGCCATTGGTTCGAGGATTTTGTGGTCACGATAGGTGAAACATCTGAACAAACCGTTTTTGGTTATATAATATCCTGGGTAAGTGCCCAGCGGTAGAAGAAATTATTCTGATTGGTTGAAAATGTTGATGGCGCCTGTTTGAAAACCGAACGAAGGTGACGCTTTGAGGTCGACAGAAACATATGCAGCTTTCCTTGAACCTATAAACTGTGTGTACTGAACATGGGTAAACCACCCGTAAAGTCGCCATCCTTCAAAGCGTGCACACGACCAAAATGAACTAGCTACAGAGCACTACCTCGGCAATTCTATTTTCGTATGTTGTGTCATTGCAGTCCCGTCACCACTTCCCCAAAAATTATTCAGGTACGTGAATAATTGTTTTTGTCTTCGACTGAAACAGCTTCAGACCTTTCCTATCGACATCTGAGATCTCCTTGAAGCCCCTTCTAGAAAGTATGCATGAAATGTTCTAGTAAATTAGATGAGGTCCGACGTGTTGCAGCAATCATGATCATGACGTTTTGGCGAACGACCCCGTCTGTGCACTGTAGAGCTATGGCCGTTCTGGGTGATGGGCAGTTGCTTAGTTGCAGTGACCAATAAAAAATCTACTGCCGGTAGCCCACTTTAAATAGCCGGTCAATCAACCCTTTTCCGATAGTTTCTACGGTACAGTGTTCTCATTCAAATGGCGGTTGTTGAGTTACCTGGTATGTTATAAGCTAGATACCTAAATTTTCAGTTTTATGCCCTCAAAACAGAAGTGGAAATTCACGCTTTGTCAGGTAGACAGGATACAGTATCTGTATTCTATGAATGCGCCACAGAGGAAACGATCTCAGCAACCGGTGCTACCTACAACGACTTATTGACAGAAACCTGATCACAGTGTGAACTAAACCTGAAGTGAAAGATGCAAGAAAAGAACCCTGGTACATCTAAATGCTGTTTAAAGGTGTGAACATTACAGGAAATCCAACAACTGGTCTGAGTCGGACGGACAGCACAACTGATAATTCAAGTGAATTCTGTATCCAGTTCACTACGTCCCCAATCCTCTAGTTATGTAACCAAGATAGACTGTCATTTCAGAACAGATCTATGTGTGTTCACATTTTTACTTATTCCTGTGGAGCATCAAGACTGCTTTCGAAGGGAATTCCGGAACACCGTCTTGCTTGGCTTGGGCACACTGACTACAATGCCGGTCGACAACGCTGTCTCCACTCGTCTAGTCAATAGTGAGCATCACGTGAACAGTGACTATTGGTTTTGAACGATCTGTCGCGCGTTAAATGACCTTTTGGAAGCCATCAAAATGGGAGCACTGTGTACTGCAGAAACTATTGGAATAACACTGAGTGATCAAATATTACGTCTTCAAAAATGGTTTATTCAAACGTTGCACCTACCGTGACCGTAAAATCATCGAATCGATGACCGATCTGTGCTTTTCAATCAATGGACGAACCAATCAGGCTTTCACCAACTGATTGAGCAGTAGTCTACTTTATCTGTCATAAATCCGATGGATGTTTCGATCCAACCTTACCGTCAGTTTATACAATTTTACCGGCCTGGAGCCGTAATATCGAAAATATGTCTTTAGTGTGTCTTCTGTACAGCCGAACTTCGAGACTGGTGTCACCAATCGGTTCCGGCTGAGTGGAAAATATGTATGACTTATAAACGTTACACGGAGCAAAATACCAGGTTACAATGTCCTATTGTACGATTGCTAAAAACTTACATTATATCGGAAACTGTCACGTGGAGAGTATATACCCTGAATCACCTATACTAGTGATTTTGTGAATGATAGCAGATCTCCAGCTTTTTGGTTTTGCCTTATTGGCAAATACACTTTTGATGTTCGTGAACTCTTATCGTTTCTTAATTTATTCCGAGTTGAAATAAAGAATTCTATCTTGGACACTTAGTGCACTTCGCTGTTCTCGATTATTTGGATGCAAACCGGCGGCCTGCAGCTTAAATAAAAGTTACACAACTGTGAAAATTTCCAGTAAATTCACAGCACATGCCCAAGTCGATTACACTGGCAACAACAAAGTTATCCGATAGATTCATGTCAACTCCCTCATTCACACCTCTAATTGCCTTGTATACTACGAAGACGATGATAATTCCTTTACTGCTAGATTGTAGTTTTCCTTACTTCGTCCAGATCACACTATGGTTCACGCTATCACCAAATCCTATTGGCCAATCTCTGACATGATTCGAGGTTATCGAACACCTCTTGTCCCCAAGCCATGTCATCGGAAATTTGACCTGATCGTTAAAGCAATAAATGGTTGAGTGTTACCGAGGATGAACCTTGAATAATGTACCTACAAGTCCTTACAACTCAATTTTACCGTTATTTGCTGTTTGTTGAACTTTGCGCCTTTTTAACATTCCGTTTGGGAGTCCTCAGTGGATGACGATTTCTTCATTCTCTGTCTCAGCAAGAGCATAAACTTCCCGTTTAATCTTAGTATTAGGGTTCGTATGTCTTGGGAGGGAAAAAATATGTAAGGATGGTAGTGTTGTATGGTTGGTGTTACTACAGAATTATGGTTCATTAGATTTAGTGGATTCTAGAAAGTGAATTTCAAAGTGCCATTAAGTGGTGAGATTAATAGTGTTATTAGCACAAGAAACCTTTGAACAAGGAGACGGAGATAATTTTTTTCAGAAGCGAGATGCTACTCGTTAGTAGTTAAATAACCTACCTAAAAAAACAGACCGCACGTTGTAACCTATGTCAACACTGATTGAATTATCAAATCAAGGTCATTACTTGCGCCATGAAGCAATTGGTTTTTAGTTCGGTTTTGTCAGTTTTTCTTCCATTTACACTAGTATGCTTTTCAATCTTTGTCTTCAGTCTTCCGATTGAACAAATGGCTGCTTTCCGTGCAGCTTTAAATGTTGTAAACTTGACCGTTACGAAAGACTAAAGTAAGACAGCCGGCAAACTACTAAATGGATAACTCACTGAAACATATTTTCCAACTGATTTGAATTGTATGCATGGAACACACTTATGCCTAGATTGTATCAAGAAACTCAACAATAGTTCTCAATTTGGCCGATACATATTTACACGTGAAGAATAATTGGATGTAACCAAAATAGCGCTAATTTACCCTCGGACATTTTCGAACATCGAAAAGTGGTAAAACCAGGCTCAATGTCGATTACTTATGGAGCGATATTGACGAACTCAGTTAACTCTGTCCGAATACGCCTGCACAATTGGTATATCATAGTTGAAATACTGAGTTCCCTTTATTAACTTCATCAATGCAGAAAGAAGACACATGTTGCTATTTGTTAACATTTCGTTTACTCTCATCAGTCGCAAACGTAAAACATGCTATTTATATATATGGCACACAAATAGAGATAGACAGGGTATGCACAAGTATACAGTCAAATCACGTATTATGTCCTCACCACCAAGGCAATCCTATGGGTTGTTTCAGCCACTTTTGTGCATATAGCGCCGGCTGGTGAGCTCTGATCAACGTGGCTTCGCTAAAAGCCAGTAGCTTCGGATTTTGTGCGCGAATTGAGGTACTCGATATGTTACATTTACACAGCTCATTCTGGTTCCAGTGGATGATTTTTGCTGGCTCAGGTCTATACACTCCAAATGGGCTTGGACCAAAGCAGCGCCAGTTGCTTCATTTACTCCTCTGCAACCGATGTTTTTAAGCACAGTCATGCCACAGTGACGTATAGTCAGCTTGTGCTAACCCAAATAGGTTGCGAGGTTCGACGGGGATTTTCTTCACAAAGCGCTGAGATTGCAATGCGATAGTTCCGTTTCTACTCTCTGTCCTTTTACGTCAGCGTAACACACCTAGTCTGGACCTATTTGTGGATATATAGAAATGTCAGAAAAACTCTGTTATATCGTAATTTACTGCAGGCTTGCTCTACTAGGTTATCGGAACACGTGAAATTGTTCCCAAACATCTTATGGTACAGAATATCACCTTTCCTCTAAGCGTATGGTGTGAACTAGAACGACTAGTGTCCTTATACAAAACTTCCAGATGAGACCACTAAGGAGAATGACAACCATTTCAACTGCAACACAGTTCACTTTTAATAGCCGACCAATAGCAGATAAACCAGATTGCTTGTGAAAACATTTGGATTGAGTGGCTGATTTAAAACTGCATATACTGATCGTGCAGCCGGTATTTTTGTTGTCGCTTCGCAAACCAGTGACTCTTACTCTAACCATACTGAGTTCGATTAAACATTCATCGGATTGATCAACGAAAACTTGAACACATCTATTACCAATTTCATACACCATAAACGGACCTTTGCCAGCAGATCAAATCAAGACAGAAGACGAGGGTTCGTTTTTTACGTCGACCTAGTGAGCAAAGCTACATGTTTAGTTTTCCTAGATGATCATTGTCGAAGAGAGTTTACAGTCGTTTAGTAACTAACAGTCGACCGTGCGCGCATGTAAGGCACATCACTCCACAGTTTAGTGCGTTCCAGCATTGTCTAGTTAATCCAGAAGATTAGATCTATGTACCTGTGCCGTTCGGGCTGTTAAAGTGAGGGCTGCCTGTAATGTGAACTCATCCTGTTTCTGGACCTGATGGTTGTGCCCTTCTGAGAATGTAACCGGCTAACCTGTCAATCCGATCGTCCCAATTCGGTCACGGCTAGCCCATTTGCTCCCGCGCTCGGACACGGTAGTAGGGTGAACCAGTGGGGCGGCAGCAGGTTATCAGTTACATCAACGTCTGTCGCCGTTTGCTGCCAGGTCGTAAGGCGGGGGGGGGGCTAAACGGCTGAAGTTGTATCTCCTTCCTGTCGTACACCCGTGCGGAAAGCTAGAAATCAAATTCAAACACCAGCACATAGTTCTGGGAAAAACTTAACAGTGTTTACAATGGCTAGTGTCTTATTTTGCTAAGCAAAACTGACCGGAATGAAACAGGTTGAGTTACTTAGATTCAGACTGAACAGTTATGAAGAGAATAGAGAACTCAGATATGGTTGTTGTAAAACAAAAGATAATTTTCGGTAACGTTTAATGTGAGGGGTCATTCATTCCGGTTTTCTACATAAAATCGAAGTTTGCCAAGTGTGTTTTCTAATGCCAGTTGTTTCCATTGCACAGACTTAAGACCTATGCGGAGTGTCGTAGCGTCGCTTCTGAGTTACACAAGTCGCGTCATCTAAATGCGTACGCTCATTCGCTGTAGCACAGGAACGACCTGCCCATAATATAAAACTTGAGGAAAACTTTTGGTTCCTTACAATCTACTGACAACTCGTCGATACCTAATAAACACAAAACAGTAGTAAATTTGAATATATAAGATAAAATGGGCCTCATGGCAAAGTCCTGGTTATCAATAATGCAGGTCACTATGTCGATCTAAATGTACTCATGAAATGTGTTATCCTTAGGGCTAGTGGATGAGTCTGTAACAGTATCGATTAGCAACAAGATGATGGCTGATTTCATATTCCAAATTGCAGTTCCCTCCTCAATCCACATAAAGTTACTAACACTCAAAAGTGACCAGTGGTGATCATCTCATTGGCAGAAAACATGTAATCATCACCGAGCACGCTATCAACCTTTAAAAAAAGTCAAAAGTCAGCAAACGGTTATCATGAATCCAGGTGAAAACTTTAGATTCCAGCGCTGATTTCCTTAAAATGAAAACAGCCGAAAAAACATTAAGTCCTCAACACGATTCGGACAAGAAAATGCTGTTCTACGTTAAATCCAAACGACTGTTAGTCAGAACCCACGATAGGGTGATCCGGGAAACATTCAAACTTCCAGTGTTTATGTCGTGAGTCCAAGTCCGGTTTTTTATTAGTACGGTTGTCTTCACCTAAGAACATTGGTAATCAATTCTTCTTATATGAATCCTACTGCTACAGTATAACAAAACTATTTTAGCACAAAGATCAACCAATTTCTGTTTCTTATTTCGACCAAGGGTTTTGAATTTCAAGCTCACAAATATGTATATTATTGATGAATCGCAACCATTTGCAGATGTCATCTTGTCATAGGCGTATGACATGTAATCATAGCGTCGAAGAACTTGCTGGCTGACAAGCGGGTTGCACAATTCACGATCCACCTGTCAGCCAAGCAGTTATGTTGTATTTCCGTTTCAGTCTACAAACAATTTTTCCTCGTCCTTATCCAACCTCCTAGCTACAACCATAATTCCGTTGGTATAACACAGCTGCACGTGTAAATATGTGCGAAGATAGCTCTCAGTTACCAAGCTAATTGATTTGAACTGCCTACAAAAGATACGTTTGGTGAAAGCATAAATACGACCAGGGAAGTTTATATGTTTATAAGGTGGTTAGTTTGATTCGACCTCAACAAAAATTGTGATCTACGGCAGCAGAGCATAGGCGCGAAACAGGTTTGAATCACATGTACGTCATAATGATTTCCAGTATATTCTACATCTGCAGGTAGTTTTCAAATGTTTGTCTGTTGACTCTTAAACCACATTGGTCTTTGTTACCGAAATTTAGAAATTTCTTTGCTCCTACCGGAAGTGGAATTCTGGTTCAGACGCTTACACGGCCGCTGTACTGATTACTACACTACGAAACAAAGACTGCAAAATTTCTGTACCATTCATACCACTTTTCGAAAATGTTTTCATAACGAACCCATGAATGGGGACAACAACAATAGGATTGTACTACTAATAAGTAGTTCGGCAGATTTACTAACTTAGAAGAGATCCAATTGCGAAAACTCTGGACTTTGGCTGGATTCGAACCAGTGACAGAAACAACATACCCAAACGCGGCAAATGCTCTACCAGCTGAGCTACGAAGCCACGACGAAAGCTCATTTGATGGATTCCATATGACACGGTTGGCTGGGTGGATAACTAGGTCCAAATGTGAAAATTCCGAGCTTCTGGCATGGCTTCGTAGCCCAAGTGGTAGAGCATTTACTGCGTTTGGGTATATTGTTTCTGTCATTGGTTCGAATTCAGCGGAAGTCCAGAGTTTTCGCAATTGGATCTATTCTGAATAGCAGAATTAATTTCTCCTTCCATGTTGGACGGAAAATCATCACCAATGCAAAAGTGGACATCATTCAACACGTTATCGCAAAAGTCAATGAGATAAACTCAACGTTACAAACTAGAAGACGTTTAGTAAGTGGTGACCACAGTCAACCGAACTCATAGTAGTCAATGTTTATATATATTTAGAATTCCTGATGAATCTAATGACAGTCCTTACATCTTTGGGTTAGGAAGTCATTGCCTTCAATTCATTAAAAAAAATATCTGAAACTTCCCCTGAGATTTCCTCTACAGAATCAAGAAATCTTAATTCAATGCTAAGTAAAGGTCCTGAATTAGACAGTAAAACGATTGTGTCCGCATTATTATCAAAACCAGACTAGACTGTGCGATCGCTCAAATCTATCAATATGTTCACAGAATAGTTCAGTGTTTAAAGTTACATCATATATAAGTTTGTAATGAAACACGATGCCTTTGAACAAAAGAACAACACAGAATATTAGATACATCCGTATGTTTATAACCGAGGTTACAAAACACACCATAACGGTAGATAAAAACTCCCGTATGGAACTTTTGATGTATCTTTTTGTAATTAATTGGAAATTTAATGCGATGGAATTACATTGAGATTACTTTCAAACAACAGTTACAAAACAATGACGTTGATGGATTTTTATGTTCCTTTTACTAACAAAAAACATATCATATTCTGGACTGTTTATTGAAGCTAGTTAGTTTTTAAGCTAAAGTCTAAGATAACCATTACTGTAGATGTCAGTGATTAACTACGATACGACTGTCTCAAACCAATTATGTATGTGGTTAGTTGATAATTAGAGTGAGGGGGTAGCAACTATCCATTTTGGTGATGATCAAGTTTTGCATTCGTACTATCATTTACTATCACAAAACTTGTGTTCGTGAATTTTCGTTGTTTTGTTGAAAATACTGTAACTAATTAATTCTATCTTGCGTGATTATTTGCAGTTTGCGATTTGAGTCTTCTTCGGAAACCGTCGACAGTGTGCTGCCACCACACGGGACGTCCGTCGACGTTCATATCGATCAATTCAAGTTTCCATTGAGAAAAACCGTCGACTGTACATTTATAATGATGACTCAAATCCTAGCTATTCTATACGAATGTTCGAGCTATCACTTACTTCCAATTCCTATTTATCACTGAGAGATTTGAGTACACCATGAGTGACGGGATTTTGAGCATCACACCTATTGAATGAGGCCATTTCCTATCCTCTTTACATACATATTCTTAAAAACGCTAAAACACCTGGTTGTGAATTGTGTTTTCTTTTTGAATCCGTAAAAGGATTTCACACAAGTTAAGGATTAGCTTAAACGTTTTCAAGTTGTATTTTTGAAGAAGGAAACCTAGTTGTTTAATGCTTTCTTTTTTTTGGTCTTCTACGATGAATCGACCAAAACTTTAGTTCACTCCACCAAATGACTTCATACCAATTAGACTACCACCATTGGTGCCTGAATTTTTTTTACCGGACTAAACGTATTTAATGAGGTCTTGACAAATTCGTTTCGTTTGCTACCATACTTCCGACTAATTACCACTTGTCAGCGGAGTTAGTCACTTTAACCAGTCTGTCGCTCGGGGGGGTTGACCGAAACTCAAACGCTTGATTGGATGTGTCTAGAAAATTCGCTGACCACAGAAATGAGGATGTGCCTAGTCTGTTCTGTTTGAAGATTAACAGTGAAGATACTGTAAACTTTACTTCTGTTCAAACCCAGACGAATGTGGCCGCAAACTTGGGTCGTACAGTTTAACCTTAATAGACTAAAAGTATTCTTTAGTACGACTGCGTTCGCCTACCAACGCCGATGGCAAATTCGTTTTACATTGATGCTGTTGCTACATTGTAACAAAATCTCCTACAACGCATCAGTAAACAAACTATCGTTCTATAAGTTAATGATTCTTACGATTTCAGTTAGCAGAGAAATCCTAGTCGAAGAGTCATCGATTGGAGTTAACAGGATAGTAACTGTGTTTCCTAACGTGACAATCGGGCAATCACAGCATTACTCACAAGCGAAAATGGTCGAGCGTTCACAAATGATAATTCAGTCGTGCCTAGTGTGAAGTCAATTGCACAGTGGTAAACACGAATGCCTTATGAAAGCGTGACCGCTAAAGTTCTTGTCCCGCTCCTGGTAAGGATATGCACTACTGACGGGCTCTAACAAGAGCGAATTTCGAGTCTATTGCTTCTTTTCGAAAGAGGCTGGCTAGAAAGTCTATGGGAATGCGACAACTACGACCAAGTGTGAATGATGTCCCATTTATGTGAAAAATCAAAATCCGAACTGCACTGCCTGACATTATATCCCCTGACAACAGCCAATAAGTGAATGTTAAACCTGAAAGATCTCTAGGCACTCTGAACTGTCTGAAAAAGTCATTTTTCATTATTGGAGTGGGCAACCTAAGACTAGTTTGATAACAATCGCATTGCATACACCTATGGTCAACCACACAGAGAACTGTTCACCCAAACTGTGGAAAACTTGCCCTGAGCAATTAACAAGTTTAAATTTATTTATACTGCAATACATAAAACTGATAAACACGAGGTTTTAACTAAATATTGAACCAACGATTACATTGAACCGAAAAACCGGATGCGAACTGATTATGCGGATCAGTAGGAGCTGTCGGTGATCCGACGGTAGGGTAGTGCTTTTACCCTTTTTATTTCATCTTGTGAATCTCCAATTAACGTTCACTTGAAGATTGACAATTAACGGTTGTCTTACCCGTTTGCTCAGTGGACTCATTCGCG
The DNA here is from genome assembly GCA_014338405.1 of Paragonimus skrjabini miyazakii. Taxonomy (NCBI): domain Eukaryota; kingdom Metazoa; phylum Platyhelminthes; class Trematoda; order Plagiorchiida; family Troglotrematidae; genus Paragonimus; species Paragonimus skrjabini miyazakii. The sequence goes on along the minus strand of JTDE01000993.1, from coordinate 101,792 downwards.
CCGATATGAGCAATTTTACCAGGTGCTTCTCCCTAAGGTTAACTACAGGACTCACACTATGTGATCTTACGAAGAAATAGACTCAAAGTCAGTCATCCAGATTTTAAAGTAGCCCGGGATTTGACCATTTATAACTTGAACATCACTCATTGTCGACTGTAGATCCCTCGCCTTCCATAAACCCTCCAGACAACTGTTTTTGAAGAAAATGCTAGACACTGGTGGTTTCACACTTGTTAGATATGTTCATTGGTGTTATGACTGGAATTTAAACCCCGATCATGTTTTCAAATGTCAACCATGTTGATCGGTGTGTCTATGGCTTCAACTTAACAATGATCGACTTACCACATGCAAATGAACTCCGACATGAACGAAACTGAAGTATGATCTTCCTTTTAGAAAGGCTAGCTGAAAAGTCTGTGGAAATGCGAAATATGCAATTAGCTGGGAATCATTTGCAACCTAGATGTAGAATGTTTGTTTTTCATTAACAGTTTGACGTTATCCGTGTAACATGTGAAAGACGATAACCACGGAAACAATAACGAACACTTCTGACTGATTTTTGTGAATCACGTATCTCCATACTTTCGTTCGAAGGTGTTCCTTGACCTGGATGATTGTTGTTGGTTTTTCTCAGTTGTGCCTCAGTAGACATTACTGTTAACTGATGGTTTCACCCAAAATTTGCTAGACGATTACCTCTTGTTACTAGCTATATGCGACTAATGGCTAATTAATGAATTCATCACGTTGATCCCAACTGCTTTAGCTATGGACAATGGTTCATCTCTCTTAGATTGACCGATTTTCACAGTATCACTCCAGATCAAACCAGTTAACGTCGAGTAGAATCCGTCGACTAATATACTTTCAATATCCTGAGTACTGATGGAAATCCTTGACGGAAGTGCACTCAGCCATAAAATTCTAGGAGCCAGTCTTCGACAAAGTGACACTGTACTACAATCAGTAAACTGGATTTCAGCATCTGAAACTACTATCAAAGGACCATTGTAATCAGGGTCAATGGATAATCGAATCATAACCCGACTTTCAAGGAATAGAAACAAGTCCTGGTTACCCTGGCAAAGAAGACCGCATCGTGCGCAGCTTCGGAACGAAATCTCTCTGGAATCAACAGAAAACCGAAAAAAGTTTCCATTATCATGAGATCTATACTTTTACACGAAAGGTTAACTTTTTTCTCTACAGTAGATCTATTTTGTGGGTTGATAGAACACACATTCCTGTCAACAAATGAGATAGTAAATACCATAAACGCAATATTTTTCAGATGAAGAGTTCAATTCACATATTGTAGATATCAGTAAATTTATTACGTTCCTATCGGAGACCCGTTTGGCTCAAGGGCAATCCCCCGGTCCAAAACTTATCACCTATAGCAGCTTCAACTGGAAAAGACAGAAGACCAAAATATAGTACTTTCGAACTCATATGTTCTAAGTGATTTACACTAAAACGTTTTCATTTCTCCAGTTTTCTCTTCGCCACTAATATAATCGGTATCACTTAGCGAAGAGTTGCTTGTCACCTTCAACCAAGGTACAGATTATTATCGCCATTGTCTGGCGTTTCGCTTCACGTGATGCATATATAATCCTGGAATACGTATACACTACGTTACAAATGATTTATGCGGCGAAAGTGATCAGCATACCTCTAACCGGTTGTCATACGCAGTACTTCAAGGTCAGATGGATAGTGAGATGTTGGAAAGGACCTGCTGGAGTGCAGTTTAGAGGTGCATGATAAAGAGAGTAAGAATGATAATGATTCATTTGAAAACGTGAATGAAAATTCCTGTTGACTTTTACCCTGATCCGTTGTTTAACCAATGGTTGTCAGTAGAACTTCGAATATTTCGTACTATTTTTCCGAAGCTATTGTTAATACTGGCGGAATAAAGTTGCATAATTTCATTAGTGAAACTAAGAGAGAAACATGTATTCCGTTATTCTGAAATCTGACCGGTTAAATCTACCAAGCAAGTGTTGCAGCCTCTAACGTAGTTCTTCATTATGAAATGGGTGAGTACTGATCCTAATAGAAGAGGATCCCGTCGACCTTTACTAACCTCATACAATTCTAGTGTCGGTGTGACAATCTTCTCTCAATGAGGAACAGAATGATTGCGCGTTCTACGCTTGCAAAATCTGTCAGATGCGTTCTCAGGGGTTATCCATTTTTGATCACTGTTGTCTGCGTCACATTACTCACACTTCGTGACAGTATCAGATGGACAGTGATGATGTGGAGCTCCGTGTGTTGGTAACAGGCGGTAGTTTCATTTCACTGGTTACGATATCACGGATGTGTCTTACGTATGACTGTACAGCGTAGATCGTATATAATCATGATTCCAGTCTCTGCATTTGGTTAGAAACAACCGACACAATGAATAGCGCATGATTTATAGTGCAATTATGATAAACTTGACTTCCAGTTAACTCTGTTCGGCTTCCCGTTTAGGATAAACTAGAAGCTGTGTCGTTAGCTGGACAAATCTAAAGAAGTAACCGTGAGATAAGACCAGTAGAGATTTTATTATACGTGTTGCCATAGTTGATTTTCTTTTGTCTTTATATCATATACCTTTCTTTCCGAAAAGAAGAAAGATTCGAAAACGTATCTATTATAACAATAAATCTAAAATTATGATTGTTGGAAAACATATCAAAATTTATTTTCAATCGTTCTTTTTATATTGTCATAATTCTCGATCTACATATTTTCTTTCGTTTTCATCTAACTGATCTTTTTTTATTAATTACGTTTGCTTTATGGTCTTTCACCAGATTTGCGTGCAATACAAGTTAGGCTTTACTTATAATTGTTTGTAGTGAACACTCCCCGGAAATTTTCCAGCCGTTCCCAATAAAAAATGTACCAGGTCTCGGTTTCGTTTCTAATAGCTTTCGTCAATGAAAATAATTGAACTTTGTATAGGGTACTTCTGTCGTGTCTAATGTGCGGTCATTGACACAGTAATCAACACAGTTTCTCCATGAAAGCGTGACTGAAGTTTCAATCCCGGATTTGGTAAGGATATGCACTACTCATCATAGCGTTTTCTCTCTCTTGAAAATGGGAATACAAAAGCCGCCATCATTTATGGGGACTTGTCGAGTTATACTGATCAAAGTGTTCAACTACTTAGTCGTAACCAATTATCACTGGCAGTAATATTAAGTGTCGGCAATCCGTCACCTTACCTTCAGTCAAGTCATGCAAACTCCAGTTCACAGGTCAAGACACATGAAACAAATGACTGTAAGCAGGGTTTAAAGTGAGCGAACGGAAGTTCACTAGACGACCGCGCAGATCTAAGATGGCTACCGGAAAAGTATTGACGGACAGTATTTTGTAGTAACAGTTGTTAAAAAATCCAAACGCTTCACAGAAACGAAGCAAAAGGAGATTTTTCAGACCTGTGATTCTTGACTTAGATGAACTCCGAGGTTTAGATTACACATAAGGAGAATACAACGGTTACTCGCTCATATATTTTGTCTGACTCTTCAAGACCGTATGCGATTCTCCTTGGTGGCCGAATTACGAGGGTCTATACCTACCTGAAATCACTGCTGGAATAATACTACCTTCAGAATTGGTGAAATTGATTTAGAAGGTCCTAATGATCACGCCTCATGCTGTCATGCTCTACAAATTACTTATTCTGAGATGGCCAGGCCGCGTTCTTCACAAGCTAGCTAAACGTTTATCGCTTCAGGCATTATTCCCGGGGAATAAAATCATGAAATAATTACCACACACAAGGACTTTGAATGTCCAGTTGAACAAGTGCTGATTTAGTGTCTGGTGTATCTTTTTAACAATAAGCTCAAGTGTTAGATAGCTATCATTATCCACATGACAGCACACGAAATCGGAAAACCAGCAAAAATGCACTATGCATACATAATACATGTTTGCCATCATACACCTATTATAAATACTGAGGTCACGATCATATTGGAACGATTAAGACAAAGTCTTTAAGGTATTCGTGATGATGTATGGTTGACGAGAATAGTTAACTCTATGCTTCCCCATTTGAGCAAGAAAACCTGAACAGCAGAAAAGTGCTGCTTTTACTGAGCTGTTTGTTGTTGAAAGAGGGCAGTTTAATCTCGTGGAATTCAGTCGACGTGACTACAACACAGCGAGTAAGATAACTTTATACTATAAGTAGACATGCGCTCATGACTGATACTGGAACACACGAAAACAGCTTAGTATCTCCAAATGCTATCGACCTCTTCAACTGAAGTATACTGTCTAATGATCTTCGTTTGAAAGCTGTTGTCACAAGCACACAATCACTGTGGGATGACAAAAGCGAAAGCTGGGATCAAACGTAAACGATGTTCACATATGATAATTCGGTCGTGCCTAATGTGAGGTTATTCGCGCAGTGAGAAACATGGTTGCGTTATGAAGGTGTGGCTGTGGCCGTGAACGTGACGAGGTTTAATGAGAACGAAATTCGAGTCTAGTGCTTCTTTTCGAAAGGGACCGGTTCGAAGGTCTATCTGAATGCGAAGACTGTGATCAAATGTGAGTGATGTTCAACTCAAAGGCGTACGCGTCGAGACAAACGGCGATAAAGTCTACCAAGGATTCAGACTAAAAAGATAGTAAACAAAAAAAAACAAAATGATGATTGCAAAACCGTTTGGCATTTTTTGCTGTCCACACTCAAGCGCCGGCTAGGATAGTATGAGCTGGATCTAAATTGGGTGTCAGTATTCATTTGTTTAGAGTGGGTGTGACGAATGTAGAACACATTTTAGTCAACAACCGTTTAGTGTTACACTTATTCATTAAAAGCTTTATAAACTACGGTTGTTCGCCCCGAATTTAACGAACAGTCAGGTTGATTTTCGCACTGTTGCTTAACAGGAAAAGAATCTCGACTCCGTTCCACATTTAGAAGATGTTTTCTCAATAGTTCCGTGATGTTTTTACTTTCAAGGAAAATATTAAATACACCAAACTTGTACACCTTATAACACTTACTTCTCTTTTGAGACAGCCTTCTTGTTTTCACATCGTTTTCCTTCGTAACTTTGATACATCAGCGGAGTTAGTTTAAGACAAGTGACCAATTGATTGTAAGTTTTGTTTTAGTGAATTGTTGTAGGTGGCTTCTAAAATGTATACTTCCGTATTTTTGTATACTTGTCGGATGAGAGAAGTTTGCAAGATGTGGTCATATCTGAACTATATAGACGTTAGTCCAAAACCTAAATCCCACGAAAAATTAACGGTTCTCATTACGCATATAGTGTGTACTGGTCAACTGTCATGTTGAATGCTAGCAGTTTCACATATTTGTGACACTGTAATAGGCAACAGAAATTTCTGAAACATAATACTGTTGATTTGATACAAAGATCCCAGTGCACCCTAGCTATACATTAGCCACCAATCATCGAACTAACCCGTTAGGCGAAACCTAAACAACTGTGTTGCAAGGTCATGTTAAGAGTATCTTAGTATAACCCATCCATTCAGATGATGTATTCTCGTCACACAGCATAAAAGTATTCCATCAGTGAGTCCTGAAACACATGTTATTCGATTCACTCTTAATACCGATCAACTAGATGCTGATTAAAGTAGAACATTCTCCACCGCTTTTGACAGGTGAGTAGATAAAGTTCACGAAATTTCAGTTTCATAGTCTTTATTGCATCCCAGATATTCATTTGATTTTTGAATCTCTGTTAAGGATTAATTGCATGTTTGTGACAATAGTACAATTATTTATTGAGCATTAGATGCCGTAGAAAAGCATTTAAAAATAAACACTTATCTTTCCTTACATATTCGTGGAATGAAAATACTGTTTTGATTTTTTTTTATTTTGTTTGTTTTTCTAGTCATTTGTTTAATCATTCACAAACACTTGTTGAACAAGCCTATAAGAAAAATACAAACTAATTCTAGACGTTCCAATTAATGCATTTCAGACAATTTTACCGTATATCTTAATGAACTTACCTAAAAAGTTAACCTTACCGTATATGAGACTAGTTACATATCTACAGTTTGTTGTTTTCTCTGTAGTGAATATAACACACAAAAGTCTCCAACAATCTTGGAGACTTAAACCTACCGTGAAGTCATTGTTCTTAATACGGAACTAACGAGATATGGTTGTCAAATGAATATGAGTTAAAATCTATCAGCCAAAATTCAGATTTCCGTTTAGATTAGCATACACGAAAGCTATAAGAATCCATAGGGTTAAACCCGATAATTTCTTTTAATACTTCCCACTATATTTGGTAACGTAAGCACTACAGATCGATTTGAATGGTTTAGCTTATGTTTTGTGCTATTCAGCTAGCAAACATTTCGACTACTAACAAGGGATCCCGAAGTGTCCAATACGTTCACTTGATTTAAAACATACTAATCTAACTTAATCCACTCTAATCTCTACGCTGGTAAGGTAAAACTCGTGCAAATAAAGTAAATTGGCCAGAGCTATTCAGCTTCATGTTTAACAAACCGCCCAAATATTCATCTGTCACTTCTTCTGCCACCGTGCCACACCCTGCAGATGAAAAAGTAACCTCCCTCATTGGACCGGTCGACTACAGGACCAGTCTACATTGTATGCGTGAACCGATTAGCCCCAAAGCAACGGTCACGAATCGCGTGCGACGATGTGAATAGTCCTCGATTCGGTCTGAATGATAGTCGAGCTAAAATAGTAACATCCACGCATTTTCCCTTCCTGGTCACACCCACACTACCTGCGTGACAGTTTGATATGAACAATGAGGTCTAGAGCGGTAAAAGTGTGTGGAAAATAGGTTAACACAATAAGCTATCGTCGCTGCTTAGCCCATGTCCATGGTAGAACGCACCAGTGAATATGAGAAGAAAAGTAACCAATTCCTGTCCCGTTCACCGCTCAGATCCTTATGTTTCTTTGGATTCTGTACAGCCACTCGAGTGAGTGGTGGAAAATCCACCCAAACTTCTCTATGTCTCAATCCTGATCAACGGTCTATGTAGGTATTCTAGTTTTTAGATAGTCTTTACTATATGAGGTCTGTGCGAAGTTATGGTGAGGATGCTTTAGTGAAGTGCAGTTTCATATTCGATTTGGACAGGATCTGTGTCAGTTAGAACATCGGTCTCCTTTTGGAACAGAAACTAATAAATGGACATTAAAGGAAGGGCTCTTTGTGTTTTCCATTGAACATGTCGATTGTCTTTGTGAAGTAGGAGCAGTTTATAGGAAGATTAGCAATCAGATATATATATGGTCATTTCCTGACTAACACAAAATTGTCTTGTTGTTTCAATAGGTTAAATTCACAACCTCACTAGATCGATAGTGCTAACAGACGCAAGCTTTCCTAAACCCATTTTTCATTAGGGGAATCAGCCGCGGAACGGACATTGTTGGCACACCAATGAAATGTCACAAACTATTGCGCTAATTCTTCACTAAAACACAACCAGAGAGGCTGAGTAAAACAATTCGACATTGCAATCGCAAGTTACTTATCCGTGTTACCTTGTGAACGCCACCGAGTAACGTTAATCCTGATCAGATTACTCAACGTAATAACTCAACATAACCTGCCTGCATGTATTCACGCTAACATGAACAAGTGATTATGATGATGATGGTGATGTCAAGTCTCAATAACAAAAACTCACTAGACAGAAAACGAGCATGAGAATGAATTCAAAATTGTTTGTGGTTCATCGAGTGGTCGCGCTTGCAAAAGAAGTTTTCATCCTCCTCAATGTAATGAAGATCTGTTCACCGTTATGGCAACAATTCCCACAGACCTACTGTACTGCACGAGTTTGAAACCCGTAATCCTTAGGCTAAGTTTGCGTAACGTAAACATTAATCGCGATTTAGATTTTCTAACTGCAATTCAAATGAACCCGTAATAGTTAGGGGGCGGAACATGTTGGTAAAATGTATATGACGTATGGATCTGTGTTTCATTATGCTAATTGATTGCACTATGATTCTGTCGCTCCATAAGACATAAGAGATTTCCTCACACAATGCTTATAGTGTTTTTTACACGAATGCGCGGTGATTTCCTTCGCTTGTATTTCCTGTAACATTTCTATGCGGTTAGATTATGTCCAGTTGTAAAACAAACGGTCACATGTGGTTCGCCCAAACGGACAGTCTGCACCTTAATATGAAATAATCACCACTGAATGGGTCGTCAGTTCATTGACATGTCAATCGCCATTTATCTGCTAAATTTTGTCGATTTGGGTTTCACGTAAATAACGTACGGCTCCGTTCCAGTACGCATTACTCGTGCAGCCAGGCCCTCTAGTCGTTATCCCATAGTGCGTACGTTCGTTTGTGTGGTGTTGTGTATATGTAGGAGTAGAGAAAGAGGCATATGGGCGTGTTACCATCACCTGTCTCAATCACGTGTGGACAGGAGCACGAGACATACTCGCCTCGACGGCGGGAGAAATGTCTTTCGACACGTATGTACGCTTAGTACGGGATACCAAAACTAGGCAAGGCTACGGAGAAAGCCAGGAGAGAAGGCAGACGAGGGCGGAAATCAGCAAGAGAAGAACACGGCAGATAAAGAAGACAGTGGTGGTGGGAGGATGATGATGTGCTTTGATTGCAATCGCATTAGATGGCAGTAGCAACCTGACCGTTGTTTAACCCACACCACCACCTAAATGCGTCTCTGGTCCCTGTAACCTACCCTCAACCTCGCTCTCCCGCGTAGACACGGCTATGCGCTATCGGCATCAAAATCTCGTTCCCGTTCGATTGCTGCAGCCCGGGAGTTATGTGTTAATGTTTGACAGACGCACACCTATCGTACGCGCGAGCACGGGAATGCGAACGCGTGTTTGATTTCGCGAACGGAGGCGTGCGTGCGCGTGTGCATCCACAAATCTGCTGCTTGCATGTAGCGCACGTGCGCACCGGAACGTACAGTGTCAATGATTGGACGGTAGTATGCATGTTGGTTAGACCAGGGGTTTGACGTTATCGCACCCTGTGATCTCATCATCGTGTCAACATGCAAGTACACTTACGCACACATAAACAATCACAGAAAGATTGTATTCAACACCCAATCAAATGACAGTATGAAGCTTGGGGTCTAGGTGATAGTTGGGCTTTGTCCCACCTGATTACCCTGAGCATTAAACGTCAAGAGCACACGCCAACTTGCAGCCAGCTGAATTTTCACTAGTTATAACACCAGGAGTTAACAGCTACACCATAAACTCAGTCACGTGCAGGCTGGATACTCTCACGGAGCAGTAGAGAAAACCTTGAGTGGAATCAGGAATATCGCAGCTGGTAATCAGCTTGGGTACCCCTGCCTAGTATTCATCCGTGCTTACCCGCTTAGTCAAGTGAAGTCAAGAGAATGATCAGCTTTACGCAACCCGATAGGTGAATTTTCAGTTTAATACATACACACATTAATTGAATGCGTCTGAAACCTAGCACGTTGAGAATCATCATCACGAACCTCGTGAAAAAGTAAATGACGGCCCACAATTGGTAAAAGTTTTGAGGAAATGTACTGATTCATTTTTACGGTAAATTCAACTATAAGAAGGTTTAGCCTGTGTATAAATCGAGCTAAATAAAAAAAGAGAGATTAGTAAGACCCAGTGTGTGAAAATAAGTGTTTGGACCAGCGTACAATTTAGAAGTACGTTTAGAGAGATTCGAATACAGGAAGTGGATTGTGTCCGATGAGATTTTTGCTGAAAAAATGTTCACACGTTATGAAATGACAAAAAAACACTAGTTAACGACGTGTTTTTGGTAAACACCACTGTAAATGAATGTTTTATTGATCTGGTGAAGAGTACAGTTTCCCTCGATAACAAACAGTAGAAAAATGGTGGACAATGCATTAAATGAAGAGCGCACAGACCTTGACAAACCGACTAACAAAATCGTATAGAATGTAGATAGACTTTAAGCGCTGGATATAAAACGACGTTCGTGGATACACAAATACTATGAGATGACCATATCATATTGGTGCCCAAAGTGATCCCACAGAAATCACTCGATGTTTATGGAATGAGAGAGACACGCATTAAAAAGTTTACCTGGCACATAAGTTTGAGAATATTACGTACACAAACTCGATCTACCGTCACTGAAGCACCAGGTTAGACTTTATCCATTCTTACTCAATAAAAAAGAGAATAAAATGTCTGCGGTCAACTAGTCATTTAACAATTTGTGCAGAACACATGGTGTGACCCACTACGTGTTTAACGATCCATCATGCCTCTGTAGTCGTTGTCGTCTTATGCTTTTATGTTAACACACATCACATACTAACACAAAACAGTCTGACGTCGGTGACACACGGAAACCTACGACGTCTTTGCCCACACACAGCAGTCTAATTAAACTGATAACCTCATGTGAACATTGAACCGTATTAAGTACAGTCCACAATGTCGCACGATTCACAGAATCAAACGCTTCAGTAAAATACACAAGGATAGCACACAGTAGCTGGGTGTGTTCACAGCACTTCTCCTGAATCTGTCGAACAGCAAACATCATGACAGTCTTACCACGACATTCCAGAAATCCACACTACTTCTTACAAAAAATTGGATTCCAAAGCTCCCACATTGAGTAGGTGCAGCGAAACCGTTAACAAATTCTCTCCAGCACATCTGAGCAGAGTAATCCTCTGATAATTGTCTGTGGTCTGGTGGCTACCCATCCATTTAAACAATGATACGATCAGGACGTCCTTGAACTCATGAGGAAATACGTCATGTTCCCAAATGGAGTGAACTAAACGGAGCAAAGTACGTTAGCAGGTCGATCTACTATTCTTCAGAAGTTCCGCTGGCAATCCATTCTCACCTACAACCTCCCCGTTTCGCAGCTGCTTAATAACTCTCTGCAACCCTGCTAAATCTGGAGGAAGGAGAAGGTGAAATATTGACATCATCTTGTGGCAAACTAGTCACAGTCACTCAAGCCATTGTGGCAGGACGGTTTACCAGGCTGCCAAAATTCCTACGAAAGGCTTTGAATACGTCCCCCAGTTGAGTGTAAAAAACGCCACAGTTCTTCTAAATCAGTGCGGTAACAGACTGATCGGATGGACCAGACATCGCCTTCAGCAAATGGTAGAACTCAGCTGTGTTGTCGGCGATCAGCATAGCCCTACACCAACTCACTCTGCTTTTTTACAAGACTTTCCCTTGATTCCGCGAAGCCGTTCGGCGAGTCGACGCTTCTAGCTTCATTATCCGAATCCATTGTGGAAGCAACAATACGCTCCTTCCTCCACTCGTATCAGGCTCGATATAACTGCACTGTCTTCGTCGAACCAGTCCGGACGTTTCTGACACTCAATATCTATCGTCTCGATGACTGATGTCATGATCCGTTCCTTGATATGCTCCAACACACATTCAGGAGTAACAGATATGGACTGTCTTACAGACGAACAGCAATTGCATACTGAAAATTAGTTTTCGTTTTGAGTTCTCCAATCGTTTATATTCCATTTCTGCCGCTATTCGGAAGACCTACAATGAACGGGCCTGGGAACATGAATAAACAATTTGACCGACCTATGATCAGTGTTCTTTTCAGTCCTGAACATCACTCAAGTCACGCTGTCTCACGGTCATGTAACCAAGCAGGTGGTGATGACCACTTCGTAAGTGAGACGACTTCGTGATACCATTTGTGTCTAGCTGGAATCACGTGTTTTGCTATCCAACACGCGAATAGCACACATTTGGAGCAGACGACCACCGTTCTCGTTCACTGTACAAATGCCGTAGGCTCCGAGGTCCCCCAAGCAAGCTACTGAATTGCGCCCAATTCATGCGTTGAATTCATCCAGAATAAACAGTCGACCACTCATCGGTGCACACCGGATTGTGGCGGACAAGCGACCATAAAAATTCGTCACCGACGTAATACACACTTAGATCATAAACACTGAGACATACGGAAGACTTATCTGGATCGAGTTGAATGTGCATAAACTTGATTCGAGGCCTGATGCACTGCGGTTCGTCTATCATCAATGAACTGGTGCGGTCAAAGTCCGCGAAACGGAAACCGTGTTCCCGAGCACCGTCTGCCAGCTAACCTATCCAGTTGAACATTCACTCAGTACCTGTTTCTCATAGCTTATCTTGGTCTGCAAACCCTGTCTCACTCATGGTTGTGACATCGAGGCTGTAGCGGTCCAGTTTTATCCCGATCAGTGCGGTGCGGCATTCCGGCATTACTGTGCTGCTGTATCGATCCAACAGTATGCACATATTCTATGTCCCAACGAACGACATCTTACGTCCACGCACAACTCTCAGATTGACATTTAGGACCTCAGATTGAGTATCTGATTCAAAACCTTGATCTGACTGACAACAAACTGTGGAGGCTTTTGAAGAACTCTGCCCGGAACTGATGATCCAACAGCCTGACTCACATGGCACTGGGGGTTAATCCAGTCGTGTGCTCAGTGATTAAGACGTTGACGACTCATTCCGATTACTGCTGCATTCATCAGATATACTGTACGCTACATCGGACTTCCGTGGATATGTGTGGGTTTTTCGACTGTGCAAGATAATACATTGGCGGTCACGGTCAGCTGTTGGGCGATTGGTCTGTTCTCGTTTGAGGGTACACTTACTAACTCCCCCTTCTTTATGCTGAAGATCGCATTACTCAAACTCTCAACCCATTACTGGTGTATGTTCATAGGTTTACGTCTCACCATTCAAACACCTAAGCAATCTGTAATGCAGCGTAAAGACTTACGAGTTTAGGTGCTTTTGTCTTGCTATTCCTCTTTGGTCTGTTTGACAGGCTTGAACCTGCAAAGAACGAAGTCCTAGTTAACATGGCTCGCCGGATGAAAACAACACAATAGTCTGATCACCAGGTGATTGTAGCAGAAAAGATCAGAACACATACACGGAAGGAGGCTATTATGACAATCGTTCCCTTCACTATCATTTAGACAACAATCTTGCATTTTACAGTCCACTTATGTTGCCTGTGTTTCATCGGTTTACTTGCGGTATCTCATGTACTGCCTGTGTTTCCATAGGGTGTTTCAGGTTCACCAATGTTTTGTATATGTATATAGGTATTGTTTAAAAAGCTCATTTTTAGTGGGTTGCACAATTACGTTGTTTTATGGGTGTGACAAGGATCATGAGAATAGGTTCCAAGTCGTTATCTTATGCCCATCGGTGCTACATTGATAGTCCACAGAAAATTTTGGGAGAGATCAGATCAGCTGCAAACGTAAGCAAACTGGTTTTCAGAACAACCTAATCATAGCAGATGATTCACATCAAATTTCTGATACTACGAATCTGCAGTTAGAAATAACCATAGAACGCGATCGGCTGCTCGGTGGATAGAAACGGCATAAAAAGCGCATCACTCGCATCATGTTCTCTATAGCGTAGATCTTTTACGATTTAAAAGCTGGTTGTTTGCTTGTCGAGCAATGATATATTTGTAAACGTTTCAAAATTAAAAATGAATTTAGCCAAGCAGACAGCTGCTTAGCTAAATCCTTTTTTTCAATTGTGTTTTAGTTATTTTTTACTGTGACCATAATTCATTAAAATCAGATATTCCACTGAACATCTAATGTAGGAATGCGTGCCTGATGGATGAATGGATTGTCATCTCCATGGCATTTGCTGAATTCTACCAGTGTTCACGCCATCCGTCAAGTCGGACATTCATCTCTGACTCTGTAACAAACTCAGCGCCATTCGAATTCTCATCAATCAGATGATAGGGGGTTGTAGAAACAGAGATGAGAATGAGTAATGGGGTGAATATTTGACAGACGAATCATTTGTTTACCGGTTGCCTACATATGTACATCGAATCGACTATGGTTACTGTTTCTGCTACTATCCCTATGGGTTGGTTAGGACTTCGTGACAAGTAAAAATGCTGAATGACAGCTTCTGCTAACGCAAAAGTTGACAGGTTTTCAGAGTTACTGAGTGAATATGTGCCTGGGATAACGAGTGACAAAAACAGATAATGCGTGCATATGCTCATATATACTTGTATTAATGACAATTTGATTCATTTGATGAATCCGTCGCCATTAATACAACTTTTTCCTACAAAGAGAAAACTATGTTCTAAAGATCAATTCGAACTATCTAATTACAGTGTCTGTATATCTACCATTTCGGGTTTTCGTTAAGACATGACAGCTCTACTGCTTTTTGTATAACCAAAATTTTACTTGGTAAAATGTTTCGTCATACAACAAAATTGTTTTGTACGTGTCTGATAACTTTATACAAACTCCTGCAATGTTAACGGCTACTTTTCTATAAGCTGAGCGTTGCTCACAACTGATCGCAGCTGTCACATTCCTATAAACTTGTCAGTCAACCTCTTTCGAAAAGGATTATTCTACTCGAAGTTCACTTTTCTTATAGCATGCCAATGATGCATATCCTTATCATTAGGAAGATTCGAACTCCGGCCATGGTTCCCTGAGACAGCCGTGCTTCACTGACCTCACGCTAGACACCAGTGAATTATCGTATTCATGCCGTCAACCAAATGGGGTTACTCAATATACTGGATAACGTATTGGCACTGTCTTTCGTTTTAAACGAACTAAGGTTTAGTAACAATTTACAGTCTCTCATCATTATCCTTGAGAACTTGTTGGCTCATTAATATTTTCCTCTGATAGATTGAAATGAGTTGATATTCACTTCAATCGTATTGAAACGCGAGTCTACTAGACAGCAGCGTCGTTCACCTTAGGGAACAATTTCAATTTTCTTTAATGCAATCCTTATACAGCAATTAACATCGTCGTCATGTACTCTTAATCGAAAAAGTGATTTAACCTACGATGACCTTTCATATAGTTTCTTGCAAAACTCTATCATAATATAGAGGGTTCGTCATTGGGTAAATAAAAGTACATACAAAGAAAGTGTAATACCAGATAACAATGAAAACCTACTTAGAATGTGATGAGATATCGTAAATTCGATGGAATTATTGATGTACTGTGGGAGTACTCGAAGTATAAAAAGAATAATATATATATGAATTCCATGGTTTCAGTTTCTGTTATTATATATTTCTTCAGCTACACACGTCACTCCGGTCTGAGTAAAACTTTTACAATCACGTATTTTGATTGATTCATATAGAATAAAAATTAATGTTAGGGTTTCAATTATTTCTGATCTAATTTCTGCCACTAGTTGTAATTCTGTCCTTGTGTTTTACGCATATTTTTTTTTGCAGATTATAACTCACTGGATCTCGAACTGATGAGTAGCTAGTTTATTACATCCAAGCATTAAATCATAACCGTCTATTTGCTGGTCGAGAGGTTCGTAACAGTAGTCTTGAGTTTTCTATTGTTCAGCTTCGATCGAGATTTAAATGTCTGATTTGTGAATTGAACTGTGTGTATGACCAGTAAAAGCTTACTTTCAAGATAAACAGACACGGAGTAACCGACAGTCATGTGAACGTTGCACACACAAAAAACATTTGATGACATCGAGTATAACAAACGGACAGGAATACAACATTTTTATCACACTGTTGCTTA
The DNA here is from genome assembly GCA_014338405.1 of Paragonimus skrjabini miyazakii. Classification (NCBI taxonomy): domain Eukaryota; kingdom Metazoa; phylum Platyhelminthes; class Trematoda; order Plagiorchiida; family Troglotrematidae; genus Paragonimus; species Paragonimus skrjabini miyazakii. Next base: position 86,139 of record JTDE01000993.1, on the reverse strand, counting down.
GCATCAGGTATGCAGTCACATACTAAGGTTTTACAATGCCACCACAGACGAATCGACTTTTGCAAATAGTTTCAGTGTGAGGACTGACAGGAACATTTTTCGGTGTGCCCATGAGCTATAACTATAACTATAACTATATGAGCTATAACTATAACTCGTTGAACAGTTAGACTAAAAACGAACCAACGAATATGATTAGAAGAACCTTTGCACGGTAAACGGTAGTCTACTTGAAACTCAGAGTGAATTTTTACTTCTCTTGATATACTACAGTGGTCCGACCTGAACAGGAGTGCCATCTGGACAGTGTTAATTGGCCTTTCAGCAAGTATACTGAAAATGACAAGATCATAAAGTTCCTGAAGTTCTGTGCCATGAAATCAACATAGGCTCAAAAGATGAGCAATCATTGCGTCATTTAACAATCAAGAGTCCTGATGCGTAGTCGGGGATTTAGTTTATTTCAAGTTAAACATCACCCACAATTGATAGCAACTGTCACATTCCCATAGACTTTCTAGTCGGTCCCTTTCGAAATGCAGAAACACTAGACCCGAGTTTCTCTCTCATTGGGGCCGCGATCAGTTGTGAGTGATGTTCAACTTGAATTAAAAGTTCGTTCACGCTTTGTGCTATCATTTTCAAGAACATACCAGTGTGTTTTAAACATCGGTCAATTGTAGAGTAACCTCCAGAAAGTAGGTCAGTGCATATTGCGGTGCTGTTCCAATGTCTTCGATTGCCACTTCGAACGGATGAATAACAACTAACAAGATTTTGTCAATTGTATCTGTCTAAGTGAGATCCATCAGGCATCTCGTTACCATAAGTTTTCCTAATATTATCGTCATTTGTAATGTACACTTTGGAAACAATCCTGAGCAGCATGTCGTTTAGTGTAATGAAATAGCAAAACAATGCAACCTTTTTGCAATTTCTTTCCCATAACGCTGAATCCTGTGTCCTCGAATGAATCTAAGTTTGTTTTGTGTTTGATCGTGTCCAACATTTTGGTTTTGCTGACTGCTATTGTGGTTTCTGTCTCACAGCAGTCATATACATTGACTATCAGTAGCTTTCATTCAAGAGGCAAAACTGTAGCTCTGCAGGTGCCAAACATTCCAGATTAAATGAATCTGATACATTCTACAGCCACAAAGTACGGCTTGTATTAGTGTGTAGAAATCACTTGCAGTGTACGTAGTGAATGGTCAACCCATCGACACAGGGTCTCCCGACTATATTCGGGCAAACATATCTCTTACCTCGTGCATCCATGCTTTTTGGGCTCCTTTCAGCTACTCGAATGCAATTCGAATGACAGCAGTTTCGCCTATTCCCCCATTGGTCATTACAGCGATCAGTAGCTATTATCACCTAGTTTCGTACATACTAACTGCTCGTGCTTATTGCGTACCACATTTTAGTGGGCAACATACTGGGGCTGCGTTACTGAGGCTACAGCGGAGGCTGGCAAGATCAGAATTATAACCTAGGCGACCACTGCATCAGAATCCTTGTTAGGAATGTTAACCAGTTCACACATGTAGGAAGACAGGAAACGTGACCTTCAGCTTAAAAACGGTTCGTTTATAGCCATACATTTTTTAAATGGCCCTTGTAAGTTATCCCTTGTTGATGATTATCTCAATTCTTCTCACGATGTTAGCTTTGTGATGGACAAGGTCGGCATTGAGAGAGGAGTGGCTGGTGCTAGAATGGGGTTAGTATTGGGGGGCTCTTTTTTGGAAGGAGGTTACTGTATGTTCTACCAACACATTAGTCCAGTTGTAGTTAAGTTGTCTTTAACAAATGGTCATTCATAATTCCTCTGTTTAATTTCATTGTGTCTAGAGCTTCCGATAGTAACCAATTCATCATTTAGAAGTTTTCAAAAATCTGGATGCTTCTATTTATGAAAAACAAATCGTTTGCTTTTTTAAAATAATTTTTCTCCCATATTGTGCACTAACAGACTTGGCATCCGTGTTGTGATCATAGAGGATACACATCGAATCTATTCCTATTCCTTCTCTCTTCCAACTTCCATAGTCCATCGCCCACTTATCAACATGTATTGACTCGTTTGATAAATATGATTTTGTTCTGCGTAGCTAATTTTTTTGGATTCATAATCTTTCTCCCGTGCACTGTTTATTCTACTGCTTGTCTTTGGTGAACTTCGAAACAATACGTTATAAGTCGGTGAGTCAGCTGACGATGTGAATGACGGCGCCAAGTACACTCATCCCCCTAATTCACAGTATTGACAGTTCGAGCAGTCAGGACCACATTATCACCCCAGGGTGCCCGAAAGTTGACGTGGAAGTGACGATGTGGATAAATGCTCCATTGAGTTTAACGTATGGCTTTTTTTATATATGCATGCTTGTGTGTGTTTATTCGGGTAGACTTTGTGAATTTGCCTGGTTTTGTATGGGCTGCGGAACTATTCATTCATATGATAAACTGACCATATCGAGGGCAATATATAATAGGAGTAGCGAAGATAGATTGTTTTCTGCAAAATCGACAATATTCCTAATGAGGAATTAGGTGACAGGATGAGTGTGAACAGTCGAGTTACAATGCTTGTCATCCATTTGACTGATTTGAGAAACTTGCAATGTTTCCTTTTATTCATGGCACAAATACTGTTGTGTTTGTATTTACAATGTTAAAATTTAGTAATTCTTATAAATCAAAGACTTGTGTTCAGTACAACCATCTATAACAATAGTAAGAGACGTAACATTATTTTGAAAACTATGTTCTTCTTATCTAGATATACCTGTTTCATTGTCGAGCAAGTCTGTTAGCCAATGAAACAGCTGATGCGTTAAAGTAGATAGAGGGGGCCAGTCGAAGATACGTTCAGCCAGAGCTGCACAAGGTCAGATTGACGAGAATGAACACGGTGTATTCCATTTGTGCATCATGAAGAACTGTTGGGGCGAAAATCGTCAGCATATGATTTCTTGACCTTGTCTGTTGGTTTTACGTGGGATCTGCAGTGAAGAGCTCGGAACTTACGAGCAAGAATATAGACTGCTTATGATGTGTTTTGCATGTATATATATCCGGCCATCACTGTTGCCACTGACGGGAATAATCAGGTCTGGATACCACCTGTATAGTTCTATGCTATGTCAACTTGTCAGCGATCTTCCATGATGGATGAATAGATGACAGTTTACTTTTTTCAACCTAATAGTATAAAAACTATCGTGGATCGATCAGACAAAGTGTAGACAGTGATTGTGCAAGTACCGTTTGATTTGTGCCAGATAGACTTACCTTTATCTTCTCATAATGGTGAAATGTCGACCGATCAACCAAGGGTTAATGATCACTTTCTTACAATGTGTCGGTGATTTTAACATCAATGAATGTCACCTGACTGGTTGTTTCGTTCAGGTAGCATCATGGGTTTACACTTTTAACAGTCTCCCATGTGACTAGTAGAATAACAAACAAATTGAGATTGTATTAGCTTATATGTTGTTGTTGTTGTTGTTGTTGTTGATGATGATGATGACGATGATGATAGTAATAATAATAATAATAATAATGGTCTTATCATTATTGTTATTATTTACTATGGTTCACTTTCTTATCTCATCTCAGCGTACTGTTTAATAGAGTGATTCGCTGTTGTCTGCCTGAGCCTGATCGAAGACCATAACTAACACATAGTCGCAATATTGTATATCTGGTGGCTTCGTTTGTGAATAGTGTGATGCGTTCATTTGCGAATATACCTCATATACACCGTAATTCACTTCGCTTCATCTACTGTCATCACGATTTTGTATAACTCACCAATAAAAAGACTGTTTTTTGCTCAAACCTTCGGTAACGGAAGCATCTTTTGACCTTGCCATAGAGGATGTCAATGCTTTGGTAAGTGTTCAGGATGTGAAGGTAACTAGGAAACAAAAGTTCAAATGATTTGGCAGATTAGTGCAAATCTAGATTGGAAGATTGTGGTCTTCAGGAAATGGTTGATTTCTCACACTATCAGTTGACTGTTATCTGGAACGCACCTCCCCCAATATCCCTATTTATATCGTCCAAATCTCATGCTATTTTTCAAGAGTTATAGTTTGAAAATCATGCACTAGCCGAACACTACTCATTTTCCTGCAACGGTAACTATTGTCAACCGGAAAATCTAGTTCACATGACTCAAGCAGGTTGACTCATACGTGTTGTAAGCTGTGCTTGGAGCAACCACGCAGTGAAGTAACTGGCAGTAATGTTGCCCGGTGTGGACTGTGTAATCTGCGAAGAGCTGCGAGTATTTCTACAAGCCGTATTCATAAAGAGTCAAAGTGAACACAGGCCATTACGACGAATTGTGACAGCGGATGTCATTATATTAGAATACCGTCAAATCCAGATGGCTCAGCTCAACAAGAACCGATTACAACAATATTGCGCTAATTTCGTTCAATATAAATACGCCAAGTCCATGCTGGAAATGAAAACGAGCACGCCTCATGCTAATAGATAAAACCTAGTGAACGATCCTTTGTCGTCACGTAACTGGCAAACAAATGAATTGAAACTATAACGCACAAACTGTGACAGTTTCTTGAAAAGATGTAGTAATTTATCCCGCTACTCCGAGTAAACAACCAAATTTCCATTGGCAAAATCACGCTTCCAAATGTTGAAAAACTCACAAACAAATTACACTGGATATTATTTTTCTTGTGTGCAGAAATAACTTTGACCTAATATAAGTAGTTATACCCATCTAACAAGTAGTTAGTACAGACCCATATATTTTACAGGACGTTTTCTACATAGCAGTCTTACTTTCAATTTGCCAGGCCATAAATTTTGTTTTTGATTCGGTGTGCGTTCATCGCTCTGCAATTGTTCATCGCGAGGTGGCCGGGTAATCATTTTTTAAACCCACAGATTAACCCAAGGACGTTATCGGTAATAAAACTTGAACACACCGGTAGACACATTACTGTTGCCGTGGAGCGATCAATGCAACGATATGCGTCTCATTTTGAAGTATGTTTGATTTTACGATGAAATGTTAAAAGCTAAAACTGGTTGTGTGTGTGTGTGTTTCTTTATTGTTTTACTTCTCTCCTCATACCCGATTTAAAGAATGGATATTGGTTTTCAGGAATCAAGCTAAGGTTTACAGTCAGAAGTAGATACCAGATACATCAGCCACGTGATGACGCACAAGTACCACATAGTGCAACACTATGATTCCATCCGGCAGTCAATTATGGTTGTCATAAATATAAGCTGGCAATGACGGTGTAGTCACCAAGATAAGCATAGGAATGTAACATTTTATCTAACAGCAGCTCTTATTTTAGTTATTCTTATGAATATTCTATGCGTTACGGCAAAATGATCCCCCGATTAAAACAAAATGTAATAGATTTT